>PVJL010003157.1:0-124484 GCA_004026885.1 Lyroderma lyra
TTTTTTTAATTAAGGAAAAGGATTTTAAAGTAACCAAGTATACTAAATAATAATTATTCTTTCAGCCCCACCTCCTGCCAGAAAAACACAAAAATTATTAAACTTTTATGTTTCTCTGTACTGGATAGGATTAGAAAAAATGAATTGAAAAGTATCTGAAATATAAAAAAGACTTTGAATAAATGATTACAAATAAAAATATTATTTTTCCATATATATTATAAGCACCATCAATAAAAGTTTATAAAAGTGTTGACTATTTTTGGTTTAAAATATATTGGGTAGGTAGACACTAAACCAAAAGTTTTTATAAGAAAATGATAGGAGATGAAGACTGATTATATAATCCTTATCATTAATTTATGACATTATAAAATCTTACTTAATAACCTCTTTCTATCATTTTTGTCTTTATTGTTCCATTTTCAAGATTATAAACATAACTTTCACAAATATAAAATAATAAGGATGAAAAATATTGATTATTTTATTTCTTAACACAAATCTGAAATTTTCCAGTGAAGTGAAATAGAAGAGAATAACCAGCAAGGAACTTCCTCATTAAGCCGCTTTTTATTTTAATAAATGTCTTTGTTTTTTTTCCTTACTATTAGAGACAAAAGAAAATAGCATCATCACAGTCCCCAGGACTTACTGCATTTGCAGCCTCTGTCGCCTAACAGAGTGAAAAGAGCACAGGCTTTATTGATGGACAAACTTGAATTTAAATTCTGCCTGTACAAATGACTTGCTATGGGATCTTGGGTGGTTGCTTAATTTTTATAAGCCTTAGGGTCCTCATTAGTAAAATAGCGGTAATCATATCTAACTCCACATACTGTGAGGATTAAATGAAAAATGGTATGTAGAAGAGATTAGCACTCAAGCAATAGTAAATGGTAACTGTTCTATTGTAATCATTATCATTATTATTACTGCTATTATTATAGAAAAGTGACAGGTGGTCCAAAATCAGTTCTGGGGTTAGAAATTACTTTTTTTTTTTGAGTCACCTCTCCTGAGAGTCAAGACTAATTGAGGGAAACAGCGAGAAAGAACACTTGACTGAATGGTATTAAACCTGCCACAACCTCCCCTACTTCTTCCTCTCGTCTGGTAATTTCAACAGTCTTGTCATGGGGGAAATGAATCGCTCTCAACCAAGCCCTGGAAGAGTGGGATTGAACTGTGCCCTGACTTAAGAAGCATCTGACAGAATTATTATTCCTGATATATTATAGAGAGTTTAAAATGTGTTTAATTATGCATAGCTATAATGTTTGAGTTTTAATTTCTGTAGTTATACATATTTCATTAAACAGGTGAATGACATATGTTTAAAATGAGACACTGAAAGGCCATTCAATTAGCATATTGTGTGGAGTTTTAGAAGTACTATTCTAGCATATTCACCTACAAAATAGCCTGAGTCATACACAAGTAAATTACTATATTTTTCATACGACAACTTTTTCCTGAAAATCCCTTTTTGCTCCTTTTTGTAATGCTCACAATTTTGTAACTGATTGGATCCCTATTATGCCATTTTGATCATTGCAACTGAAATAATAATAGCTAATATTTGTTGAGTGCTTAATGTATGCTATTGTACTATTTTAGTCAATTTTTTTTAAACTTTGCAACATAATATTAATATTCTCAGATTGTTACTATAATTATTTTTATAACAAAAATGTTACTGTGATAGCTTATTGAGAAGTCTCTGAGGAAAATTAACTCTCAGGTATATTTTCAGCTCCTAAAATGTGAATTCTTGCTTTGGTTAGTATCTTCTTGTTCTGATGTCTCTTTAAACAGCCTATACCTTATTTTTGAAATAATAAAGAGTTCAGTTTGTTAGAGAAAGTGCTAACATGTCAGGTACATGGATATATACTTCTTGCCTCACTTAGTAGTCTTAAAATCACTCTACATAGAGCAATAATATTATTACCTATTTAGAAATAAGAAATTCTAGTTTCTCTCATATATTACCCTATGCTTTTTTATTTTCCTCATAGATGACATCTAAAAATGACAACAATTTGAAGTGAATTCACATATTTAAGTATAAACAGGATATCTCTTGCCTCTTCACATCTGCATTGTTCTAATTTCTCCTTCCCTTCCTCTCTTCTACCTTTCACATTGAGCAAATTAATTACAGCAATAGTTGATAATACGAATAATAACCAAGTTTAACAATGATGGTAATAATAACTTATGAAGGAATTAAACTGTTAAAGGCCTTCAGAAAACATTTATAAAGTTGGATATTACTGGGTATATTGAGTTTACTTGTACTGGCCAATTAAAGGAAACTATAAGACAAGGAAGATTACAAGGGAAGTATCTGAAAATTAAATCTGCATGTATATGTATATGTATTAATATATGCACGTGTATATGTGTATGTATATGTTTGTGTGTGTGTGTGTGTGTGTGTACACATATATAAGGGCTTTCCAGGAAAAATCCAGCCATAAATGCCTATTACATGGTTGGGTACTTTCTGGACAGCCCTTATATATATGCACGTATAGATGTATTATGTATTTGGAAGACAAAGCTCTCCCAAGAGCTAACGGACTTAGAAGTCCATTATATAGCAAGAATATTTTAAGCATTGTGTGGAACACAGATTGATCTGGCAAATCATCACCTCAGTAAGGCCAGGCTGACTGTCAACACTGATGAAATGAATGCTCAATCCCAGATCAAATATGTCCTGAGCTTACCTGACATTCACTTTCTGGTCAACAAGAATATGGAGAGAAGCATAGACGTCTGAGAAGCTTCCAGAATTTGACAAAGAAAGATACTTTGAAACAGAACTTCAAAGAGGTCTCAATGGAGCTGTGATGACATTGGCAGTGAGCTGCATGACTGTTTTACTCTGAAACACCATCAGGTCTAATTGTTTATTTTGCAGGTTTACCAAGCAATGGCAAACAAGTAAAACTAGATGTATTGTGTAAGTTGTCACATGATCAAATGGTTCTGTAGCTGATGAATGTGAACAAGCAGTAGAACAAAGCTTTTAAAAAAATTTTTGTTTTAGATTTTAAGCAACTGACAAATGCCAAAATTCTATGTCTTTCATTCTGAGTAATTTGTGCAACTATCTAGGATAGCTGTGTCCAAAGTTTTGGCTTCTTTGGTCCACACTGGAAGAATTGTCTTGGGCCACACATAAAATACATTAACTAACAATAGCTGATGAGCTAAAAAATAAGGTCACAAAAAAAAATCTCAGGATGATTTAAAAATTTGAGCTGGGCTGCATTCAGAGCTGCCCTAGGCCACAGGTTGGACATGCCTGTTCTAAGACATGATTTTATTCAAGACTATTTTTATAATATTTATTTTATGTTTGTGTTACTAATTAAAAAGTAATACATGAATTTTTGGAATTTATAAAAAAAACACACAAAGAAAGCATGTTCTTAATGCCAATATCCAAATTTAACAACTGGTAATAAATTTGGGCTTTTTATATATGGGAATTAGAAACACAGGGAGATAATCACCAAGCAACTACTGACTGAACTGGAATATAATGGAATATAAAACTTCTTCCTCATGCATGGCCACCTGTAATGAACATGCACTGGGAATGGAGAGAGAAGTATTGATTAGGAACATAGGTTAGATAGGAAAGAACACTGAGATGTTGAATCCCTCCCATCTAGCATCTTAGATGGAATTTTGCTCCCTCATTAAAATTATGAGAGATAAAAACTTAGTAACAGTTTTTCATAAAAAACATGTGATGAGATGATCAGTTAGTGAATAGGATCCTGAAGGTGGAGTAATATTTCAATGTAGACTGAGATTCTCAGCAAATTGTGACATGATTTGAGAGTAAGGTATTACTCCTTTTGTAGGTGAAAAATCCTAAGTTGTAGAAACAGTGGAAATTTGGGATGTTAGTGAGCCCTTTGACACTGATACTGGTATTTTAATTATTGGCATGGTTATGATATAATTTTCATGCATTGCTTCAAGTGGCATAAAGTTAAAGGAAGAATAGGAAAGATACAGTTTGTGATTTCTTTTGGATGTGTAGACACAACCAGGGATTATCTTGTGGAGATCTGAACCCAAGTTTAATTAAGGGTCATGGAACTAAAGATATTAAAATGCATTTAGGTGTAAATAGTTACTTTGAATGTATTTCATAATCCTAGGAGGCTAAAGGTAGAGCACATGAGGTATATAAATAGATGGTAATAATAGATAGATGATAAAGAGTAATTTTTAAACTATATTCATATATTTTCCAATTTGTGTGGCTGTTGCTTTATTTTCAAATATATGACTTAACTTTCTTAAACTCACATTCATTGTTCTTTGTAGTCTTTTTTACTAGCCACTAATTTCTAAACAAGATACCTTACTGATTCATACTGTAGTATTGTTTTTTCCTGTAAATTAAAGAGGCCACATTACTGAAAAATGCAAAAATTAAAAGAATATAACATTTTCTTTTATTATATTATTTCATTCTTATTATATTATTTTTAAGTCGCGATTTGAGAATTAACAGTGAATAGAAATGTAACCATTGTAATTAATATCTTGATTTCAGCTATGGTCTAATAAAACCAAACTCTTCATGTGCAGAGTTAGGACTTGGTAGATTATTTGAAGGATAGTTGTTTGTGATTGTACATTGTGTTATGAGTTACCCTCTATTGCTCACATATAGACTCAATTGTCAACAATGAGTCTTTTATTTTTTTATCAGAAAGAAGTGAATGCATAGTATATATCTTCATGCTAGTCAAAATAATAGACCCCTAATGATGTGTATACACTAACCACCCCCCCAAAAAAAAAACTGTGAATATTTTAGGTGACATGGCAAATGGAAAATAAGTTTGGAGATGAAAAGATGGAATTAAGTTTCTAATCAACTAACCAGGGGAAGATATTCTTGGATTAACCAGGTAGGCCTGAGGCAATTACAAGAGTCATTATAAGTGGCAAACGGAGGCACAACAGAGAAAACTGTAACAATAGCAGCCAAAGAAAAACTTGCCCAACATTGCTGTTTTAAGAATGGAGGAATGGGACAATGAGATAAGGAAAGTAGGTGGCCTAAGAAACAGAAAAAACCAAGAGAACCAATTGTTACAGCAGCCTTAGAATGCTAATACAACTTAAAACTGTTGATTTTAAAGGAAAATTAGTCAATGCAGTAAAAATTTATTATTCTAAAATTAAATACAACAATGTGTTCCAGTTTTCAAAACTGAAAATAATGAATGTTGTTACTTTATACGGAGATACAAACATTGTTCAGTAGCTAACTATCACTCAGCAAAAATCATTCTAAAACACATATTTTTATGTAACCTAAAATAACATAATCTTCCGAAGGTTTTTTAAGAAAAAATTAACACCTAAAATATACACAAAATATTGGAATGAAGTATGATGTTCTCGCATAAAATTTTGAGTATTAAATTAAAGATATAAATCTTCAGCTAAACAATTTGAAAATTTAGTGTAATATCTTTTTTAAAGGTCAGTGAAGTCTTGGGAAAAACATTGTCAGGAGTCTTGACAAGAAGACCAAGACACTCCTAGATTTTAAATTGTATTCCAAAGCCATAGTAATTAAATAATCTAGGGAAGTAAAGATATAATACAGTCAAGAAAGAATTGCAATAAATAAAGGAGAAAAAAGCTGTGTCAATTTTGTAGGTGGGCAATCCTATAAAAAAAGAATGAAGTCTAGAATTCACACGACAAAATACTATGTTTATTTTGAGCCCAAAATTAGGAGTAAATGCTTCTGTGTTTGAATTTTGCCTAAGGGATAACTGGGTTTCTTGATTTTGCTATGTACCAATTTTCCCATTTATAAAATTTGGATAATAATAATTGATTTTTTGAAAGTTATTGCCAAGATGTGAGGTTTAATTAAATAAATATTTTTAAAAATGGAAACATTTAATATTGATAGAAAGTGCAATGTTTTCTAAATCAGCAGGTCTTTTTACAAAAAATATTTATTAATCAATACATAAAATTATTAGATGTATCATTTTAAATGGGACAGAAAACAATAGCACTGTCCTATTTCAAGGGGTATGTGTAATCATCCTACTGACATCTTGAATTGTTTTCTATCTTGCTTAAAATGGCACATCTGGTCAGCCTATTAATATATTGATTTAGATTTGTTTTATTTCCTATTTCAAAATCACTTGTAAATATAATACAAACTCTTGCAACTTTTAGGAAATAGACTTCTCCAGAACATTCCTATTTTAAAATCATAATCAACATCACTGTGTAATGAAGGTATTATAACTAAAATGTAATATTGACTACTACAACAAAAATCAGCAAAATATAGTAGGTTGCATGGCTTACTTTGCTAATCTTAAAATATCTATGATATTATGCATTTAGATCTATTTATTTACACATTAACATATTATTGACTGTACTGGTTATTGACAAATATTAGTTAGAATGTCTTCCACTTCTACATTGCTTCTTTATTAGGTAATAAGAGAGATAGTTAAGGATATTAAGATTCTATAAATTAATAAGATCTAAACATACTTAAGTATAACCTCCTTAATGTAAATTTAATTATAGTAGATCTAAGATTTGGCATGATTTGCTTTTTGTTCCACCATTGAAAACTATTAGATAGTTTGAAGATGATGTAGAAGAAAGACAATGGTACTACTGACATTCTTCCTTTACATTAGGCTCCTTTCTTCAAATAGACAGTAAATTTGGTCTTGACTGTCTTGAGAATTTATTAATAAGCCAAGCTCAAGGGCCTCTGAATTCCAGTTTTGTCAGGACTAAACTCTTAAGTCTTTAAGATAAAACCCGTTTACCACCAGTGACTGCCTACTCGGGTAACTTCCACTTTACCTTGCACATAGGATGTACACAAAGTAGTTTGGTTGAAATATTATATAAATAAACTGTCTATTGAAATTGAATCATAGATAATCTCTCTCTTAATTCACCTCACTGTTCTCACCTTATTTTTCTGTATGCTTGTAAGGACACTCAGGTGGAGTGAAACAAAAAAATAGCTTTCACTTTGTACGTTGTCCACAATCAACCAATAATTTAGAAAGTGTCTTTATTCTTAACTCTTCTTATTTGGAAACAAACAAACAAACAAAAAGCCTTACCACTTTTAGTATAATAAGCTGACAATATGTTATAAAGAAGCTGAAATGGAACAGTAGAAAGATTTCAAATCCTCTGCATGCTACCCTCCAGATAGAAAGGAAGTCCCTAAATGTTTGCTATTGCAATAAATAACCTATGCCCACTCTGTTGGTTATTATTGGAGCTCACTAGGGACTATTTCTAGCAAGGCACCATATGCTGCTTTCCTTTATATTTCAGGCTAGAGCATATAAGCAATATATTCTATCCTGTTAAAGAATATATGAAGATTTATTGGAGTAGAATTTACTGTATCATTGGTTTAAATCAAATTCATGAAATCTGCCAACCTTGTTAATTACTTTGGGAAATATGAGAAAAAAATTCTCATTTTTTATTCTGAAGCGGTCAATTTATTCCAGCTTGAGATATCTCTTAAGCTTTTTCTTAGCAACAGGGACTTGATGTTTCATTAGCATAATTGCATGCATCCTTCAAGCCTCAAGGAGGACTTCCATACACTGAAATTTTAACTGTGTCTGATTCCTCATTTAAAAAAAAAGAAAGTAATTTCTCAGAAAAAATCCTGTAGGATCAACAAAGTTATGTGTCATACTGAGGATAAAAAACATCAAAAATGTCTGTTCTGTGATTATAAATCTCTTCATTCCTTTAAAATGGAAACCATTGATGAAGTGATTTTGAAATGAGAAATTAAGGCTCAGCAACAAGAGGTCATGGATAGTTAACCTCTATTATCACCAACAACTCACAGACCATATTGGTCTTGAGAACAATCAGATAAAATTTAGCAAATTATAAATGGAAACTGAGCTGTATTTTAACACATGTTTTCTTTTCTGCTTTAATGCCTGTTTTAGATATTTATGTGGGAGGAATCATATTTTTAAAGTAGCAAAAAGAAAACCTCACTGTATTGGCAAATGTGAAAATATTACTGCCTTACAGACAAAATACTGACTTATTATTTTAATTCTATTTGCTGCCTTGATGGAAACAATGCATTGAGTTTTGTTACTTTCTTAAAAATAATTAGGAATGTGGAAAAAATGAACTTCAAGATTTCTTTACCATTTGCATTTCTTGAATTTAAATTGTATGTCATATATTATTTCCTGATACAAGTGATAACTAAAATCCAAAGAAGAATATTTTTCCAAAATCATGTTGAACTATGGAGTTAATTGAAAAAATGACTTTAATTTTAAGTAAATATTTAAATAAGCTTACCAGTGTGGAAAATTAGATGTGGCACACAATTGAAAATTATTATAAAATATTGTTATACATTTGAGCATAGTAGACACTAAATATATTTAAATGAATGCAAATTTTAAAAATAAGATAAAGTAAAAGAGAAAATGCAAACAAATTCAGGTAGATCCAAATTTAAAGGATCTTTAAAGTTATGGAGAGAGAAAAAACATTTAAAATGCGAAAATGAGGAAAGAGATAGAAAATAAAAATTTACATATAACAAGGGTAGACTTTGTGCCAAACATTGTGCTTGTGGCTTTTAAATGGTATTTAATTTGATCGTCATAAAAATGAAGTACATATCAATGATACCATCTCATATAAAAACACTTTCAAGTTCATTTCAACCTCACAGTGTCACTCAAGGAAAATTAAAAATTGGGCAATATAAAAATCCATTTATATTTGTTCAGAAGAGTGTAGGACAAGTAAGGGATATGCTTACCTTATTTTGGCCAGAATCAGAATCCCAGGGAATGCACATTTTAACCCAAAACTATTAAATAAAATATTGAATTCTAGTTCTTAGGTTTTCTCTTTACCATTAGCAATTCTGAAACCAGTGTCTGTGTTTAATATTTGAACAAATATGAAATGTATTGAGGATAATAGGTGATGGGATTTTTATTATTGGAGAAGGGAATTTAAACTTTTGAAAAGAAAAATTTAGTATATACCTTGTAATTTAAGTATTAGTAAGAATTCTGAAATCGTGGTTATACATATATTATAATTTGAGTACGTATATACAGTCATTTCTCAATATTTCAGGGGATTTGTTTCAGGACCCCTGCAGATGCCAATATCTAAGGATGGTCAATTCCCTTATGTAAAATTATATAGTATTTGCATATAACCTATGTACATCCTCTCATATACTTCAGATCATCTCTAGATTACCTAACATAAAATGAATGCTATATAAACAGTTGTTATGCTGTATTGTTTGGAGAATAATGACAAGAAAATAATCTCTGTGTGTATTTAGTACAGATGCAACCATCATAGCCCCAATTACATACTGGATGTCAGCAACAATGTTACATTTTTACAGATATTTCTGATCTAATATTGGTTGATTTTGCAGATGCAGAACCCACAGATATGGAGGGCTGATGGTATTATATATGTGTGTGTATTTAACTTCTAGCTATTTTCATTGAATGGTTTTAGAATAGCATTATATAATAGAATTTCCTGTGATGATGGAAATGTTCTATGTCTGTGCTATCCATTATGTCACCAGTTGTATTTGACTATTGAACCTTTGAAATATGACTAGTATGATTGAGAAAGTGATTTCTAATTGTATTTAATTATAATTAATATGTATTTATATTAAAATATCTGCATGTTGTTAATGGCTATTATATTTGACTGCACAGAACCAGAAGCAAGAATATAACATTGGTGATAAATACACAGAGAACCCAGATTTTTATTTTTGCTAAAAGAAACTAGTACCTTTCACAGGAAAGGATGACTCCAGACCTGGGTCAGAGAAAGTATAAGATGAATTTGGAAAATCTTAAAAAAGGTAATGAAGTGCTCAAAAAATAGAGTCATATCAAAAAAAAATATAAGAATCAGCTTCAAGAATTCCTACAGGTTAAATCTGGAGCATTTGGACATGTAAATAAATAATGATCATAATGAATTATAATTTATTACATTAAAAAGAAACTATAATTGCATTTGAATATAAATTAATAAATATATAAATAAATAAGGAAAAAGAATAAAACCACTTAAAGTGGAATGCCAACTTGTTATGGTAGAAGAAATAATATAGTTAGAAAGTTATCATAAAATCTTGAAACTAGTTAGTGAATGAACAACAGGACATTTACATACTTCCAAAATATCACATGCAGTCTTGAAATACCTCTCAACAAAATAAATCAATTACCAGGGAAAATAATATTAACTTTATACTGAAGAGCCTTGGCAAACATCAACTTAAGCAAGTGATCTAATTCTACTTATACTGCCAGTACAGAAACAAGCCAACATCAGGTGTTTCTTGATATCATCCTCTGATATAATGTATGTAGTATCTTTGCCAAAAAAAAAATGCATAACTCAAATTCAACCATAAGAAATTATCAGAAATAAATAGGCTATACTGTTAAAATGTCAAGATTAAGAAAGAGATAATACCCAGGTTAAATGAGACTAAAAATAAATGGTAAC
This sequence comes from Lyroderma lyra, assembly GCA_004026885.1. Classification (NCBI taxonomy): domain Eukaryota; kingdom Metazoa; phylum Chordata; class Mammalia; order Chiroptera; family Megadermatidae; genus Lyroderma; species Lyroderma lyra. The sequence goes on from PVJL010003157.1 coordinate 10,627, forward strand.
TAAATGTAATGCTTGATGCTAGACTAGGAAAACAAATGGCCATTAAGGACATTGATGCGACAAGTGACAAATATGAGATTTGACTGAGTTTAGATAATAGCATTATATCTACAGTATAATTCCTAATTTTGACAATCAGTCTGAGGTCATGTAAAAGAATGTTTTTGTTTTATGGAACACCACACTAAGTTACTTCAGGGCAAAGTGGCAAGTTATTTCAGTTGATGTATATAAAAATATATAACATATAAGAAGAAACATGGAGATTTTGTGAATCTGAATAAATGATATTTTGTGTAATTCTTGCAACTTTTCTGTAAATTTGAAATTATATAAAATAAATATTTAAAATATAATTTAATTACATTTATAAATAAACACAAAAATACAAATGAAATTTTAAAAGTGCAATAATTGCAAAGCATAAAACACTTACAAATACATCTAATAAAATATGTGGTATGTTTCCTGTAAAAATATTAGATTCAGTATCTTAAGACATCACTTAAAGTAATGTATAGAAGCAACTCAATCCTACTCAAAATTTCAAAATTTGTCAGGCTTCTTTGAAATGCTAATTTTAAAATGTATCTGAGAATGCAAAGGACCTAGAATAGTCACCAAAACTTCTTTGATAAATAAGAACAAAATTGGAGAAACTGCATGGTATGACTTCAGCATTTACTGGTATGCTACATTAGTAGAAACATTGGCAAAGAATAGATAAATAAATCAAAGGAAGAGAGCAGAGAATCTAGAAAACAACTCACATACAGATTAAGCTGATTTTCTAGCAGTATCAGTGCAAATAAATGGATACTGGGAGCTCATTTTCTCTCAAAAGAGAAAGTGAAGTATATATGAATTTTATTATTTTTATAATATGTTAAACAAAAAAGGATTTCTTTTATTACAAGTGATGCTAACTTGCTTTTAAATATTATTTTCATATTTTTTTGGAAGTTATGTACTTAAACGTGATTATTTACATTCTGAATGTGCTTTCACTGAATCAGAATTCATATATATATTAAAGTTTCTGTAAATGTCATTTTGTCAGGAGATTGCCATGAGTTCTAGCAAACATTTTTTCTTAACAAGCCAAATATGATGAATGAGCATAAATGATATAACTATAGAATGGTAGAAAGCATTCATGGTTAGCTGTGGAATTGCTCTTATTATGATCGTGTGACGTATTGGCACAGGTAGTATGCACACAGGATGTATTGTTATAAACCAACTAAAACTTTAAACCAGTTCATCTAATATATTAGCAATAAGAAACACTTTGGCACAAACAGTAAGCATACATGATTCTAATTAAAACTGCACCTCATTGCTTTCTTGATAGTTATAATTGAAGGATATTAATTTCTCTTCTAATCTGAGGATCTTGAAGCTGCCTTACTGCATTCAAACCCCATCCTCCTAACAGCTCACACATAGAAACTGGCCATGTTTATGAGGGTTTCTAGAAATCTGTTTCCACACTCACAATGCTTTGATCTTATTTTGATTTGGCTCCATAATTTTAGTTCTGTCACTCTGTCATTATTCATTCTTGCAATAAATTACTTTAATTTCTATCTCTTGATTTTTGGCTTCTCCAGAGGCTTTCTCTGTTTTCTTCTGTGGAAACAGGAAGGCAAGGTGCCAAAAGGAATGAGAGAGTAGTAATATCAGAGCAACCACTGTCAACTTATATTTCTTCATTTACTAAAAATGTGTGACAATAGGGAGAAAAGAGAAAAAGATGAAAAAAATGGATGGAAGTGGCAAGTAGTTTCTTGGTCTTGAGGTTCACTAATTGACTTAAGTTAAAGAAAATTAATCTTTTTAAGGAAAGGTAATATTCTTACTCATACAGTCAGAAAATCATTATTTGGAAAAATACAAATAATCATTTAAAAATAGCAGCTAAGAGAATAAATATATAAACATATTAACTATAATATTTAGAGGGTAATTTAAAAAGAAAATAAGGATTTTTTTCCTATCAAACTGACACTTACTTTATTTTAGCAGTAATACAATTGTTGGCAAAGATTTAATCAAATATACAGCCTCCTACATGGTTGGCAGAGTGAAAATTGGTATAACCATTCTGAAAGGCAATTTGGCAATGAGACTTAAGATTTTTATTAAATAATTACTCATACCATTTGGTCCACAAATTTCACTTCTAAGAATTGCTGTTAAGGAAGTAATCATAGAGGAGGACACATCTGTGTAAGAGAAGGTTCATTAATGATTTGAGTAGCAGTGACTCATAAGACACTACTACTGTATCTATGAAGAACTAATGGTTGAGAAAATAATACCATAACTTTATAATAAAACACTTGGTATTCTTTAAAGCCTCTAATTTTTTTGAAGAACATTGACTTACAGAAATGGTTGTCCATGATGAGACAATATCTGAATACAATACTATTGTATTTTGTTTTTAAAAAAAGAGAAAAAAGAGTAGAAGTCAATATTCTAAAAATTAAGAATTATCCTTTCCCCCCATATTTTTAGAAACTCTACCTTAATTCATTAGAGAGATTGCTTATTCCAAACTGTATCTATTTTACCATACTTTATAACTCTTGAATTTTAGCTCTGCACAGGGCCTTCCGTCAAAAGACAACTTCTCAAGATTTAATGAGATCAATTACCCCGGGTTCTCTCAAAAGGGCTGTTAGGCCATGTTTCTAATTGGAAATTCATGTGTGCTCACCAAGCTGTCCTTCTAACTGGGTAGGAGTAAAGAAAACTAACGCAGCCACCTTAGATTTAGGAAGAATCGTGCTGATGATGTGGACCATCCTATTTACTGGATCTCTTATCTCCAGACTATTAGAGAAAAATAAATGTCTATCTTGTTAAAGCTTCTCAATTTTTAGCCTATTATAGCATATAGTATGTACCATCATAATGAAAGAACCAAGTAAGTCAAGTGAATAAATAACCAACCTTATTGTATAAAATGTATTATAATATATAGAAGCCATGAGCTACCTCTACAAAACTATTGAGCATATATTTTCCTCAAGCACTGATACATAAAATCTGTGAAGTGTTCATGTGAAACATACATACAGAAGAGTTTCAAGGATATGAGTGTGGGACACAATTCTTGTTCTATTGTTGAGTTGCTCAACTTCTGCACTACTGACATTTTGAAAAAGATAAATTTTTATTCTTAGAGGTTTTCCTGTGCATTATAGGATATTTAGAGTCATCCTTGGCCTCTACCTTCTAGATGCCAGTAGCATTCCCCTATTTGTGACAACTAAAAATAATTCAAGGTATTGCCACATGTCCACTAGAGGGGCAAAATTGTCCCCTGTTGAGAATCAGTTACCTAAAGTAACCTCTCACCATAGCATATGAGGAAGATAGCATATGATAAAATAATTGAGACCAATACTATGGGAGCAATATTAGTAAAATGACTAGTATGTTAGTAAAGGTCTGACAAAGATTCTCTTCTTGACCAAACTCTAGTGAGCCTCCTCTGAATCCTTTTCCCAGTTAGGCCTTGACATTCAGACTTCTGTGTTTATCTTTACGTTGCTCGATTTAGCCAAAAATCTCCTACCTTGGCATCTGATCACCTCAGTACTTCATTAATTTCTTCACCTGTCCCAATCCCCTATGTGATATAATATCTGATCACCATGGCCTGCCTTCATTATAAATCCTGTTGTATCAGTTTAGCAAGAAATTTTCCACCCACTGCTCCTTGGCTATAAATTCCCACTTTGTGTTCTTACATTCAGAATTTAGCCTAGTTCTACACTGAGGTATTTTTTCCTCTATTGCAATAGTTTCTGAGTAAAATTTGCTTTTACCACTTTAACTACTGTCCAGCTCTGGTTTTCATTGGCAAGTTCACACAGAGCTCATATCGGATGGAAGAAATCAGAAAATGCTGTGAAATGGTGATTTCAGAACATTTGAGCAAAGACTCAAGACACAGTAGGATTTGAGGGAAGTGTAATTAGTTCAATTTGAGCTACATTGTGTTTCAGATATATGACTATCCTGATCCTTGTTCATTTTTGGTGCTGCACTCACAGGTCATAATTTAAGTATGTAATTTTATTCATTTTGACATCAAATTTATAATGTAGTTATTAGACATGACGAAACAATATAATAAAATAATTTTTGCCCTATGTGATGTCCTTTAATCATCTTTATTTGTACGTTTTCCAATGCTTAAAGCCATCATATAAATGCAAGCAATGACCTACATAGATAGAGATATTATGTTACCATTTTTCCTAAACAAACCAAAGTCTCCCTAAATAAATCAATCGAATCCCCTAAGATGTTTTTATATGGAGCCACTAAAGCAAAGTTCTTTGTAGCAAAATAAAATTGCCAGAGACTTTTGGCAAATAACTGTTTAATATTTAATGACTCTTAAAAGCCTAGGCCTCTAGCTTTGGTTTACTCTTAAGTATCCAAAGCTTTGTTTGACCTTGATTCCACATCCTTATTGCTTCAAAACTGATTATTTTGAACTCCTTTGTATTACTTCAGATGTTACCTCTTTATAACATATAAATACATGATGTCACAGTTAAGAACTTATGAAATACAATTTCAGCATCTCACTGCCAATGCTTTCTGTTAATAAAAATAAATTAATGTGTGTGTATCATCTTAAGTTTAAATGATGACATGGTAATATATAATGGGCACTTATTCATCTGCATGATCTTGTAAAAACACAACAAAATATTAAAGTATTGAAGAGTATTTTTGCTTTTTTTTCAAGCAAACATGCTCGTTAAAATCTTCAAGAGTTACTATAATTATATTACCAATGTATCTAATTCCAGTGATATAATGAAATACATGTAATTAGACAACAGTGTATCAGTTGCAAAGTTAAATGTCATCCTATGCTTTTATAATTTCTGAATTTAATTTTCATTCACTATTTTACTTTATAAAGAAAACTTATTGTATATTCTCATACTGCATTGTGACACATCCATGATTTTAAGTTGTAGATGAACGTGATGCAAGAGATCTAAAATGCAATATAAAAGTCACTTCCATAGTACCATTTCTATACCAGAAGGAAAGCTATTACTAGAGAAAAAAATGTTTTTATTTGAAAGACTCTTTTACATAGAAAGGCAAACATCTGATAATCAAACATCTGTTTTTCTTATCGCCCTGTGAATGCTGTCCTCCCCTTTGAAGCTTCAGGACCCTATTCATTTTCTTGCTCTAGATAGTATATAAGCTTCAATTTCTTGACTGTCTTTGAGTCTCATATTTTTATAGGGCTCTGTATGTACGAATTAAATTTGTTTTCTTCTCTCAATCTGTTTTATGTTAATTCAAGCGATAGACAAGCCGAGAAATTTAGAAGGGAAGAAGGAAAATTTTTTCCATGTCTACAATATCTGGTGGTGATGTCCTGCTTACAGTACGCCATAGGACAGATACTAGCACCTATGTTCATAATTCTTAACTGTGAAAGAATAAACAATGATCAAAAACATGAACAGAACAATAAGTAAGAAAAAGGCTATGGCAAATCACACACACAAAAAAAAACACCCAAAACAAAACCAACAAAGAAAAAACAACATAATAAAAAGAAAAATGAGCAAAGAATAAAAAAAACTTGAATAAATATACCCAAAATGTTGAGAAGAGAAACATTGCAAAATTGGTTTTGTTTCATTTAAAAAATATAGTCTCCCTCTCCTGGTCCTGCTCTAAATCATTTGCCACTGATTAAAATTGTTTGGTATAACAGAGCTATTATTTTTTATATAATTCCTTAGCAACCCTTGTACTTACAATATATATAAACTTGCTATTTATATGTAGAGAAAGAAGCAATGGAGGATTAATTGTAAAATAAAAATATTTATTTCTAAGATTAATATATAAAAATTTTAATAAGTTGATTTCTATTGATTAATGCCATTTCTTATTATTGAAAACAAGTTGCTTTCTACTTGTATTATTTAAATGCTTTGAGAAGCCTTTTTTTCTATACTTTATAAATTCATAAGGCAATTTTTGTCACTGACAAAATGGTCTTTTGGGTCTTATTATTTTGTGATTAGGACTTGAATTATATCAAGCAGATATGAGTTCTATACAAGACAGTTAGAAGTAAGAGAAGTTTAATGATGTTATGATCAAAATATTTGAGGTTAATACTTCCCATCCTGAAGTTTTAATTGATTCCATAATATGCCAAGTATACATAGAAAGTTAACCAATTACTGAAAATATGCAGTGCTGATATGTTATGCTGTTAATAATAATTTATTGGTATTAGTCTTATTAAAGTCCTATTTTGCCATTTAAAAAAATAGAAATACTTATTATTTTCATTCTTCATTGAGAAAATTTTTATTAGTACACACGTATATATATATACACGCATCTTTGAGCTAAGACATACATATTTCTGTTTATGTATCTATGTATCTATGTATCTATGTATCATCTATCAACTTATCTGAGTTAGGAGATATGTATTACACACACACACACACACACACACACACACACACACACACTATAATCTCCATCTCTTCTAGTTTATCTATCCACACTAGAAGTCAAACTCTTCTATCAAGTAAATGGTAACATGCTGGTTCTTACTACAAGTTCATTTTTTAAAAAATGAGTTTGTTTGTTGCTCAAATACCTCTCCTAGCCAAAACCACATTAAATAGAAACTTTCAGTTTAATTATAAAATTTCTCATTTTCATGCTTTCTAATTTTCATGTATGGGAAATCCTATTTGCTGCACCTTAAGAAATTCTTGACATGTTATTATTTGTGGCACCTCCATTTATGGATGATAGTCTGAGAAGAAATATCTCAAAGAAAAATGTAAAAATGCTTAACATAAAATGTATACAAAAAATACACACATATATAGTCATGGGATGTAGAGTACAGCACAGGGAATATAGTCAATGGTATTGTAATAGCTATATAAGGTTATCAAATGAGAAATAGACTTGTTGGTTCTATATAAGGTCTGAAAGAGTCTAAGCAATATGTTCTCTTGCACACAATGAAACTAATTTAAAAATGAAAATAAAAGATGTATGCAGTGGAACCAATGAAAAAAATAGGATTTATATATATATATATATGTGTGTGTGTGTGTGTGTGTGTGTGTGTGTGTGTGTGTGTGTATAAAGGCAAATTATTCTGAAAAGAGATACAAAGCTAAACACAACAACAACAGATCTTTATTTCCAGATTGTGAAAATTCCCAAGTGATGTTATTGAATAGAAACTTCTCTTTATATTTCTAAGAAGAGAAGACTGGAACATTATTTTTACTGGAAGATCTCATTAACCCTTTCTTGTTAAAACCAGAAAAGTTCCTTACTGCAGATTTCATATGCTGTCAGTTAAAGCACTTTTAAATTGGTGCTTCTAAAATTGCAAGAGAACTGCTCACAAAAGTTAAAACTATGAAGTTAACTTGCTCAGTTAAGATTCTTAACTTTAACAGCGGTAGAGATTCCGCTTCAAGTCCCACATACCTTCCTCTAGGTTATGCCACCTCTGAGAAAACAGACACACTCTCGCCAATGGAGTTGCACTTCTATAATAAGCTCAAGTCACTTTAGATTTTTTTAGAGAAATGGGTGTTGTATAAAGAATGAATTTAGACATTCTTTCACCTGACATTTAAAGCTTTATCATTTGTCAAAGTCTAAAATTTGGGTTTATTTTTATCTTAGGATAAGATTCCAGCTCAGGGGACACATCAGCACCAAGCAGATCCCCAACTGTTCAGTCAAATCTGCACTCCAGTTCAAAACACAACTCCCAGCAGAGAGAAGAGCATAGGTTAAAGCTATGGCCACTTACATCCAGAGGCCAAATTTGTTTGCATGAGTTGGATTTTTGGTTGTATGCTTTGGCCAAGTTGTGCAAATGGAAGAATGTCAAAGTTTGTATAGAGCTTTCAGTATTTATTGTAAAAATACAAACCAAAACATAATTATATCTGAATTTAGATAAAACTTGTTTGTAGACAGAGCCAGGTGATTCTGAAAATTTTTTAGAATTTCTAATCTGTATAAAACAGGAGTAGTACAAGTGTGAGGCTTTTCCTTAATAAGCACATCCATATTTTATGTTCAAGTTAAATAAAATGTTTATGTATACCTATACATACATTTATAGACGTGCATTATATTTGGGCTTAGAGCATGTTGAAGTTAAATTAACAGCTTGTGTCTTCATATCCACCATATTTTTTAGATCAGACTTAAAGTTTCCCTCTTTCCCAGTGTTTACGGTTTAGAAACATTCTTTGATAAATATATCTATGAACAAAAGTCCTGATGTTATTATGTTGCTAAGGAATGGTAGAAAATATGTTATCATTAAATTGTACTGGTCATGAGCAAATCAAGTAGCATGTGTGGTTTGCCAAGACAAAATCTTTGGAGGTTTATCAGATTGACTCACTTTTCATATATCTCTTCTAAAAGGGAAATATGAAAATTAGCATTGTGATTGAGGATCTCTTGAAATATCTTCTGTGTCATCATGATACAATAAAGTAATTACTGGAAGTATAGTTCTTGTGACTCGTGGGCAAACTAAAAGTGGCATTATATATTAATAGTTTTCAATATCATTTCCGTGATCAAAATAGCACCTTGGGAAAGACATACCTCAGATCACATATATGTCTATGGCTCTTTTTGGAAGATCTTCAAGACCACCTTCAATGTTAATGATTCACTAAAGGGACTCACAGAACTCAGAAATGCTATTACACTCAAAATTAAATTTTATTAGAGAGAAAGAATACAGATAAAATCATCAAAGGGAAGAGAAACATAAGGCATGGTTCAGGAAGTTCAGGCGTGGTGTTACCTGCTGTCTTCTCCCAGTGGAGTGTGCAGACCATGTGTACTCCTCTACCCACCATGTTTGGCAACATGCAATGAGCATTAACAACCAGGAAGGCTTAATGAGACTTGGGGTTCAGACTTTTAATTAGGAGTCAGTCTCTGAGACATAGCTGATTGCTCATGTGGCTAATCTTAAGTATGGTAAGCAAATTGACCTCCAAAGAGAGATCTTTCCTTTGTCTCGTCTTCTGGAGAGTAGTCTCTAAACCCTTGGAATTTCCTGAGTGCTAGGAGTGTTTTCTTTCTTCATAGTGGGCCCCTTGGACCACACCTGACCGTGTATGCTAAGATAGGTAAAAGTAATGGCTGGTCAAGTTAAAATGACCAATAGTGATTAGAGGGCTGGGATGTTAGGCAATGTATTTGTCTGACTTTGAGGAGGGGAACGGTGGGAAATAGATTGAATTCAACCACTTGGGTAAATCAATAAATCAATCATTGACCCTGGCAGTGAAGTATCAATAAAAATTCTGGCTACTGAAACTTGTGTGAGCTCGCTGGGTTGACAATACTTCATGTGTATTGCCTCAAGCTTGATATAGTAGAAACTTTGCACATGTAACCATTAAGACTTTTCTTTTTACATCTCTTTTTTTGCTTGATTCTAATTTGTATATTTTCCCTGTAATAAATATGACTGTGAGTATACTAACTTTCAGTGAGTTCTGTGAATCTAACAAATTATTAAACCTGAGGTGGTTTTGGAAAAGCCCCGAATTTATAGCTGTGTCAGAAGTCTTGCGCAGATTGGCAGTCTGGGAGATTGTGCCCTTAATCTCAATTTTGGCTACACTTTTCTGTATCTTAGTTTTTCAGCCCCTCCAGAGGGAAAGTTGGTACCACATGGCCCAAAGTCCTTACAATAAATCATTGTTAACACAGACTATCTGATATGTACCAAGTTCCCCTAGTAAACAAAGACACTCTTAGTAGCCAGGACATTAAAATGGCTCAGAAATTAGCTCCCAGGATCTGGTCAATGTTCTGAGGAACTGAGTTATGTTCTCTCCAAAATTAATGTGTTGAAACCCTAATCATCAATGTGACTGTATTTAGAGATAAGACCTTTGAGGAGTTAATTAAGGTTAAATAAAGTTGGGCTGTAATCCCATATGACTGGTGTTCTTATAAGAATAGAAAAAGACACCAGGGATAACTGAATTTAGAGAAAAAAAAACCCTATGAGGATAAAGCAAGAAGGTGACCATGTTCAAGCCAAAGAGAGAGGTATTAGAAGGTATTAACTCTACTAGAACCTTGATCTTGAACTTTTAGCCTTCAAAGATTACTGAAAAGAAGTGTCTGTTGTTTAAGCTACCCAGTCGGTGGTATTTTGTCATGGCTGCCCTGGTAATCTAATATACCTATCAAACCCCACAAAATTCTAAGAGAATAAATATGAAATATTACTCACCTTTTTAGGAAATAGAATTAATCTGTAACTCATACCCATAAACAGGTGTAAATGTTATCATTACATAAGCTACAATTAATATAATATTTCTATTTATTTGCAGCTCAGGATTGACTGATAATCAATGTTATCCAGTCCCAATCTTGGTACATTTTTACAAAAGTTCTTTATTCTTTATCCATGTTTAATTGAAGTAAATTATGTTGTCATAAAATTGAAATATACTTTGTGGAAAAAGCGATTATATTTTTGTTACATTATGAGTGCATATTTCATTTCTATTTTTAATGTGAAATTTTGATATATTGAAGTAGAAATGATCACATTTTTTCTGTTATTTAAAAATTGCTAGCAAAACATTTAAATTGCTATGCTTATGTCCCTGTTCTCTTATTGAGAATGAGTTATGTTTTCTGCACATAGTTTGTAGTATGACCTATCCAAATAGTTTGCTTCAGGTTAGAATTTGATCTAAACCATGAAGATCAGTGGTTTCTCTTTCTTCAAGTGGCTTTACTTAAAACTTTAAACCATGATGAATCAAATTTATTCTTATGAGGTAGGTAGTCACCAGCATTTAATAATAAACAACAATTTAAAGTTTTAACATAAAGTTTGCATCTGTTACATAGAAGCCATGGGCCTTTTAAATGTACTATCTCATTTTAACTTTACGGTAATGATGCTTTCCAGAAATACTGCAATTGCAAAGCTATAAGGGAAAAGGAGGGAATTCAACGTAGGAATAAAAGCAAATCGAATCACTTGTCAGATGTGTATTTTCAAAGTTGCATTTTTTGTTGAAAGATTCTAATAACTAATATTTTTACTGCAATCAAAGTATTCAGGCTCGTTGTTAGAATTAAGTAATCATAACTGTGACATGGTTCTTATTGCAAGCTTTCTCAATGGCAGTAAATCCTCTACATACAATGTTTTCTTGTTGTTTTTCCTCACTATGTCTTATGCAAGAGATGACACAGAAATTTTAGATGTTTTAACTAGCTGTATGTCCTCTTTTCATTTAATATGAATCAAGTAGGAACTATGCAGTTACACGTGTTGTCTGTTAATGAAACCAGATGTAAACTAATCACTAGATTCTATATGGCATCATGTGTATACATGCAAAATTAACTGAGCACAGCATGGGTGATCTCTTTATTTCACTTATCATAAAAATCAATGAATGCTGCCCCAAGGACAACTTGACAGCAGTGATTAGAATCCTTTGTGAAGATAGCTATGCTGAGATATAAACTTTATTTCTCCCCATGGGACAGAGGCAACACAGGGATGTCCTAGAGGCTTGAAAGAGTGAATGTACTTGTTTGGAAATCTAGACTGTATATTCATTAAATTAATAGAGTGTTAAAAACACACCCAATCCTGCTTTATCAGTTTGTGGCATTAAAAAGCCTTCTAAACTGGGAATTAGGAGGATGGGCCTCAGTCATATGCTCATGGCTGGAAGCCATTATCGTAGCAGTTGGGAGAGCCCTCACTGGAAGAAATGAGGAAATAAATTGGACAGCATATTGTAACTATATCCTTCTGAATTCTAGGTAGAGGAAAAGTATGATGGCTGAGTGGGATAGATTGCTTATCTTCACTAATTTACCTCTAGAACAAAAAGCACCTGAAACATGGAAGACATGGAATAAATTTGTGTTGAATGAAAGGAGGATTTCCAAATCAAACAGATCTAGGATTCAAGTTATGCTTCCATATTTTATGTACTGTGTGACCTTGGAAAAAGCTCTTAACCTATTCAACATCAGTTTCCTAATCTATGACATCTGCCTCAGAGATTCATTGAAAATTAATGGGCTAATATAGAGATACAGATATGTATAAAGAGAACTATATATAAATATAAAGATATAGATTTGAGAGTAGATAGAATAGTATAGCATTTAATATATATTAATAGTTCTTTTTGTAGTTATGCAGTAGACTCTCCATTAACTAGAATTCAAGCAACTGGCATTCTCAAGCAACTAGGAAAATAAAACAAAGATACAATACTACATTTATCCAGCATGAGTGCCGGTTACCTGAGAGTCGACTGTATTATGCTTTTGTTATCCTTGAAAATAAATAAGATTATTTATTTCTTTAAAATTTTCAGCTTTATTGAGTATAATGACAAATAAAGATTGTTTATATTTAAGGTGGACAACTTTATATTTTGATACTTTGTTTACGTTGTGAAATAATGACCACAATCAAGCTAATTAACATATGCTTAATTGAACATAGTTACCATATTCTTTCCCTTTGTCCATTGCTCTCTCTTTTTCTCTTTCTTTCTTTAAATATACATATTTTAATTTTTCAATTACACTTGACATAAAATAGCATATTAGTTTCAGGTGTACAACACAGTGATTGGACATTTATATGACTTAAGAAGGGATCACCCCAATAAATCCAATACCTGTCTGACACCACACATAGTTATTACAATACTACTGATTATAAACCCCATGCTATATTTTACATCCTCATGACTATTTTGTAACTGCAAATTTGTACCTCTTAATCCACTTCCCAATTTACACATCCTCACCCCTTCAGCTGGCAACCATTAAAATGCTCTCTATATCTAGGAGCTTGTTTCTGTTTTGCTTATTTATTCATCCGGTTCTGTAAATTCCATACATTACAGAAATCATATTACATTTGTCTTCCTCTGTCTGACTTATTCTACTCAGCACAATACATTCTAGGTCCACCCAGGTTGTTGCAGATAGCCAGATTTCATTCTTTTTTAAGGCTGAGTAATATTCCACTGCATATGCTTACCTCCTCTTGTTTACCCATTTGTACATCGGTGGACACACAGGTTGCCTCCATAGCTTAGCTACTGTAATCATGCTTTAATGACCACCTTGATGCATATGTCCCTTCAAAGTAGTGTTTTGGGATTTCTTCAGATAACTATCAGGAAGTAGGATTACTGGGTCCTTCTTAGTCTCTTTTTGTAGCCTTTGTTGTTGCTTTTATTAAATTTATTGAGGTTACATTGGTTATTACATTATACAGTTTTCATGTATATAATTCTATTGTATAATACCAGAGCTGTCTGCAAAAAAATTCAGCTATAAATGCCTTTATTTTTTTATATTACATGACTGGTTAGTTTCCAGAGTGCCTTCGTATATCATCTATATATTGCATTGTGTGCTCACTACCCAGAGTTATCTCTCCTTTCATTACCATATATTTGACCCCTCCTCTGATATAAATACTGCTAGCCCAGCTTTTTGTTTTTATTTCTATTTTTATGAAATATATTTTTCCATTCCTTTACTTTAGTTTTCATGTGTGTTTTTTTTTATCTGAAGTGAGCCTCTTGTAGACAACATATGTAAAGATTTTATTTTCTTATCCATTCAGGTACCCTGTATCTTTTGATTGGAGTATTTAATGCATGTACACTTAAAATAATTGTTGATAGATATGTAGTCATTGACATTTTATTATTCATTTTTAACCTTTTTTTATTTTCTAACACATAATCCAGTCCATGAAAAAGGCTTAAGTCACTTTGAACACATTTTTTTGTTTAATTTTTAAAAATTGTAAATTTTGAAATATCAATGCATCACACTTCAGTGTCCAGCACTTTGTCTTATAAGCAAAACAAGGACTTGAATAATCACATTTTCAACAGATGAATAGTGAAATTACAGTGAAAGAGGTTATTCTAAATAAATATTATAGATTGTACCAATCATCTGTCAAAATCATTCTTCACTTTTACATTCATAACTCTCATGAATGTGTCTGTAAAATCAAAGAATTTATAAATACCATCCATTGTCATAAAAAAGAATTCTATATTAAAAAACATGAAATGTTTTTCTATAATTTTAAAAGCATTGTTTTCAAAAGTCAAAGTTTATGACAAAATGAAATAGAATTAAGTTATGGTAAATTTTTTAATGGAGAATTATAGGTTAATATTTTTTTATTTTTGTTCTCTGGGCCTTTACTTACTTGTATTCTCAACTTCTTTGGAAAATGGGGATAAACAGACAGCAAAGTTATACATTAAAAATCATAAATAATTAATCTAATTTTAAATTAATCTAAATTTATTTTCAGAAACAAGTATAACAAGAGCCACTGATTTTTCTAAAACTTTCATAATTAAAATATTCTTCACAATTAAAATAAAATAATCAATAATTTTTCTTTAATCAAAAGTTAAAATCTGATATATAACATATATACAGTGTTGAAAAATAGAATACATCAGATTGAATAAAAGCAGACAAAATGATTGGTCTGAAATAAAATCTGTAACTTTGAAACTTTAGAAGATTTTCAAAATGATGCTAAATTTTTCACACATATTCTTTGACATGTTTTGTGTGTGTGTGGTAAAAACTAGTTCAGATTTATGAGAGTTAGTTTTACATTTATAGAGAAGGTCACATTGAAAACCTTCATAAAAAATCAAGTCAATAGCAAATTTCTATGTATAATTTATATTTTTGTCTCCTGTATTCCTTTGGTTTATCTAGGTCTTAAACATTTCAAATGATATTGTATAAACCATTATTTAAGAATATTTAGGACTGGAAAAGTAAGAATACTTGTGATCCAAGATTTGTAAGATAATAAGAAGATTAAATAGTAATATAGTTGGCATCATCATCTCAGAAACAGTATCAAGAACAAAAGTTGGTAGCTGAAGAAAATGAAAAGAAAAATAATTTTTGACTATAGGAATTGTTCTGTTTGAAAACCATTATTTTAAAATTTTTGTTTAACAGTATGTGGTATATTCAGTTTGTTAATTAATAATTTATTAATTTAAAATAGCACACTGTATAAACTAAAAATTTAGAAATATAAAATTAATGTATTAGTTTTAGAAGTTAGGTAAAAAGTCACGACTTCAGGGAAGTGGTAGTTTGAAAAATAAAGTACTCTTGTTTTTGTATACCAAAGGGTCTAATTGCCATAAGCAAGAGTAGTTTAAAAGAATTTGAAGTTACCTTTTAATAAGATGTTACTTTCTACAACCCTAAAAAATTCATTTTCCATGAACACGTTAAAGGAAATATGTTTACTTCAGTGATTTATTTTTAAGACACCTTTGATCCAATAAATTGGTAACTAATCAGGCGACTATACCTATACAAGCCTATGGACAAATATATTTAAATTTAAAGTTTCTGAAAACAGTCTTACCCAATTTCTAAAAGTATAAACTTTTCCAGAAATACTGACTTTGGGGATTGGAACCATTAATGTGTACTAAGAATAATAAAATGAAAAATCATTTGGTTTATTGCTCTATTTTTTTCTAGATGTATTACTAAACAAAATATCTTCTGTTTACATAAAATAAGTGCTCAAATATATTTGCCAAAATCTTTATATTAAATTTACTCCTGTGCTATCAATTTAGTTGAAATCAATAGGAGATGTTGGAAAGTAAAGAGTTGTTTTTGTTGGTAAACCCAATTGTACTATCAAAATATAATCAATGTTCCTTAGTCACTAAGCAAATTTTGGAACCAGAGAGAAGCAGGGTGGATGCTTAAAGTTAATGGCTGAATAATAAAATGTGTTTAAGTTTAATCACTTTACTTACATAGTCACTGATTTCTTTTGCAACCTTTGTCTAGTTGCCACATTTGATAACCGTGTTTACCACTAACCAATCAGAATTCAAGTATAGGCCCAAGAACAGGAAGTAAAATGTTCCCATCAGTTTTACTTTTCTCAATTCTTTATTTCTTTTTACTGAAAACATTTTGTAACAACTTAATGACCTTTGAATGACTTATTGCACGGTATTTTACTTGGAAGGTACATTTTCTCTGATAGTAGTTCAGCCTGGTATGAAGTTACTATTTGGCATTTTAATTTAGGCATGATAACTATCAGTTTTAAAGGAGTCAGTGAGGGTCTGTACTCATAATATGCATCACTTACACATCCAGCAGATTTTCTATGCAATACATGCCATCGGTGAAAATAAATCATGACTCTGGCCATTACAGAGTTTATAACAATCAGTTCAGCTGCAACAATTACTAAAATTAAGTTCTAAATTACGTAGCACTCATGGTAAACACACATGGAAGCCCAGGAAACTATCACTACTGCCTGAACTGGTATATTAAAGTATTATAGTGAGATGGAAAATTTCAGAGAAGAGCCTTGCAAACACAACCCCTGGTTGAATTCCCAACCCTGCCGTGTGCTACCTTTGTGACCTGGGCCAACTTGTTGTTGTTTTTTTTTAACTTCCCATGGCTTGGGTTTCTCATCTATAAAATAGGAATAATATCATACCTAGTTTATGAGATGGTTGAAAAGATTAAATGAGATGATGTATATGAGCAATAAACATTGAACAAAAATTTACCTTGTGTACATGAATGATGAAGATTCAGTGAGAAATAGTCAGACTTGTGTGATGCGTAAGTTGAGTAGACCTAAAATTTAAGGGTGGTAATTCCAGAGAGATATGGATTTTACACCTCATGGAGGATTTTGAAACTTTATTGTGTCTGAAACTTGGTAAATAAAACCATACAAGATGGGTGGTTTATCCTACTAGGAGCAGAGGTCGTCCAAGGATTATTTCAGGCTATACTTTCCAATAAGATAGCAGTAGTCACATGTAACTATTTGCACATGGTTTATCTGAATTAAGAGGTTTTGCAAGTTAAAATACACACCACATTCCCAAGATTTAGTAAGAAAAAACAATTAAAATTACCTTTGTAAGGTTTTACATTGATTAAATATTGAAATGACAATATTTTGGTTATACTCGATATGTAATTTGTTCACATCATGAATTACTATTGATTAAAGTTTTAGACCTTTTGAAATTACTTGTTAACTTCTAGATATTTGTCTAATAGAGATGGAAATTATTTCCATCTAGCAGAACACATAATGTAAAGAGATATAGCCTTATGGACATTAAATTATTTCACATCTGACTCAGAAATTATATTCTAACATTTCTTTGTTAAATTGCCTGTATACCTAAGCTTCTCAGATGTAGTTGGAATCAGTACCGATTCTATCACTAATTAATGAGTTAACATATTTATTTGCTTAAATGCCATAAGTTTACTTTTTAAAATATTATTTTACTAATAAGAGGAAGCTGCATTTGTTGAAGCTGGCAATAAAGATCCCCTTGACTATAAGTGGGAGAGGAATTAACAGAAGACTTGAATTGTTAAATAACCTTACAAGATGCTCCTAGAGCTGTGTAGGTTGCTGAACTCTGAACTGCTAAAAAATTCTCTGTAAGTTGCAATGATACTTAGTTCAAAAGGCTGAAAAATATGAAAATGTACTATATTATGCATAAATATCTACACAGCATCTGAAATGTAATGATTCAGTAAGTAGTGTTTTTATTGATATAATTCTCTATTCTTACAAAATAGATTAACAAGCAAATAAAATAGTATTCTGTAAAGTTTTTAAAGGAATATATATATATATATAGATTAGTAAGAGAGAGAAAAAGAATTACTGTGGAAAGCAATTTGGAAAGTATAAGGTGTACAGGTCCTAAACAATTAGAGCAGTAAAAAGAGAAATAAAAGGATAAATTCATTAGAAAAAATCAGCAAGATTTGATGATATATTATAATTAAGGACTGTGAAAGGTAGAGTAAACATAAAGAATTGTGATGCCATTTACAAAACAATAGAATTATACAGTAGACAGTAATTTGATGAGAAATGTTTCTAAGTTTTGTACATGTTGCCTTTGAAGTAGAGGAAAATCCATATGATGATTTTTAAAGTCTTCTAGAAACTGTGTTTCTTGGAGATCATCCTCAATGGGTATGATAGTTAAAACTATAAATATGTGATCTCAGAAAGTGTGATTGGAGGAAAATAGGAGACTATGGCCTTGGGAATCAGAATGAAGAGCCAGTATAGAAATCAGAGAAGCATATGCTAAAGAGATATTGGGAGGAAACAAAGTGCAAAATCACTATTTTTGGAGTTATGCCATTCATTCTTTATTAAAATAATAATAGTATGATTAATTTCTATTTGCTCTTATTTTCAAATTCTGAAATGTCTAATTTACATGTTTTATAATTAATGCAGTCTTCTTTACATAAAAATAAATGTGTAAGGCATAAATTTGAAAACAATAGATACACAAGCTTCTTATATCAAAAGTTATCTATTAACCACAATAGAAGTATTCAAGTATATTTTGACAACTGTTTTTGCATTTTATACGGTAAAAATAAATAGATTCTCTGTATTTAAAGTTTCTAGCCTGCCTTCAAATGATGGTGTTTACCTTCCATTTTATATTATAAAAAAATAAAACATTGAAATAAGCCACTGATGTCAAATTAGTACAAAATTTTTGAATTCTACCATTTCATGAGCCTAATATTTACAGCCCATTACTTTTTCACGTATAGACAAAATGTCCATCATATAAAGCTCAAGGTTCAACATCTTAGCCATTAAATTAAGTTCTCAAATTTAATTGTTATTATTAACACTGATGAATAAATTGAAATAAGAGAAATAGGAAAATGGTGGCTTTAATGAAATAGAAATATTTAAGAAATATTTGATAATATTATCCTCTCCACATGACTGGCTTTATTTCCAATTGCTTCTCATCTTTCTAATAATCCAAAAAATTAATACCTCTTTACTTAGCAATAATGTTCATCTACTGCTGTAGATCACATGCCAAAAATTTTGGCTGCTCTCCCTCAACTATAATCAGAGTCTTCAAACCTCATTTAATAAGGAATTAACCTTAATCTACTCCATTCTGAATTCTCTCATACTACACAAGACATTGATGACTCTTAGTGTATCTTGGATAAAAGTATTTTATGAAAATTATGATAGCTATTAAATCAAAAGTATAATTTATAGTATGTAATGTTAAGTTTCACAGTGAAAAAATTCCATAATCATGAAAACGTAGATTATAATATTTTCTTTTATAATTATTATGTATTAATTCAAAAGATATTTATTTTTATGAGTTTAATGTTTCTGTTCTTTTCAGAAACTTTCCCTAGTGGAATATACCTAGTGCAGTAAGTATAAATGAAATGACTGATCCATATTGCCAAATATGATATCATGTATTCTTTCATTGAGAAACTACTATGTCTATTGTTGAAATACAGTTCACAAATATGAGAGTATAGAGTAGAGTCAATAAGTTCTGAGGAATATAATTCTGTGTCTTAATTTCCTATCTCCAGTAGAATCAAGAAATAGCATAAACTTAAAATAACATTGTCAGCCATGGTTTATATGAATTATTTTTTTACAATAGGAATATTATAAGTAGTTATCAGCTAATTGGCTTTCTCAACTAAAATACATTTTTTTCTTGGATAACCTATAGAGTTTAAAGATTAGTAAAATTTTTCAATATTGATTTTATTTGATCAACGTAATTGCTTCAAAGAATCCAAAATTAAAGTGTTGTAACAGTTAAATATGCTTTTTAAGATTGACAATTATTTCATTTTTACATAATAAAAGTATGTAATAATAAGGCACATTCAATTAAAACAAATATTTGACTTTGAAAATGCAGTCAAGCTTTTGTAAACATATTAAATATAGTAGTTTATACCATGATACCACTATGGAACAGGAACAGTATAAAACAAAAGAATCAAATCAGATTGGTCACAAAACAGACTTTGCTAGATAATCCAAAAAAATTAGCCCATAAGTTCAGAGATTTTATTGTCCATTTTTCTGAAATGAATGCTATAGGAATAATTATGTTTTAAAGCACTGATTTTTATAATAATGAATACTAACATGACATTTCTTTTGGAAACCATATTGTAATGGCTTTTTCAAGAGGAAAGCTATTTTACACATAATATAACCCATCCATCCCTGTTTGACTCTTAATGGGGCTAGTGTCTTAAAAAAAGACACTATTATTTCAAATTCAATGGTAAATAATTTGTTTTCTAAATTCCAGATTTTTTTAAATGACATTTTGAATCCCTAGCTTTCTTTTTTTTTTTTTTAATTCATTTTTATTGTTAGACTTATTGGGGTGACATCTGTTAGCAAGGATTACATAGGTTTCAGGCATACAATTCTACAGTGCATTGTCAACTTGTTGTATAATAAGTTTACCACCTAATGTGACTTCTCTTTCCATCACCTTATATTTAACTTCCCCTTGAATCTCTAGCTTTCTTACTCTTTGGATTTTCATAATAGGAATTTCATGAACATGTAGTTAAAAATTAACACACATTTTATAAGGACTGAAAGGAATTCTGGTACATCAGTGAATGTCAATCAGTTCTTGAAAAAAGGAACAAATATTTTAAAAATAGTGTTGTGTTTTTAAGAGAAATGACATCAACTTGATTGTGCAATAATTGTGTACTGCATAATTTTAGTGCACACTTTAAGCTTGTAGAAAATCTTCATAAAACATTCTTATTATATAATGAAAGGACAAATACAAACTAAGAGGTTTAAGTCTCCTTTTGAAAATATGAGAAGTGATCCCCTCCCTTCCTTTTTATCAGAGTATTTATGTTAGAAACTTAAAATTGTAAGTACTTTCTTTTCTCTTTGAAATGTAAATACACCATTTTGAAAATTAGGTAGACCTTACATCAGCCTTATGACTGAAAAATGTCATTTTCATAGGCCTGGAAACATCAAGGGAAATAACTCCCCTATGTCCAGTTTCTGTGGGAGGCTGAGAGTGGGTGCCTTGCTCCACCTTTCATGATTACCTCTGTCATAAAGACGTAAGAGGTTTGTTTTCCCTCTGGATAAAGCCAATTAGCTAACACAGATGGTCACCTCAGTTACCAGGTGAAGTTAAAATGTACTATGTGTGCCTAATGGTTTGTCAAGTTCCCTTTCTTGACTAATTATTGTTTATCTGGAGAAATTGTATTGGATGATTTATACCTGCTTAGCTGCATAAAAAGGTGAGAATTATTTCTATTTTTGTAATCTCTTAGCATATTGCCTGTGATGTGCAACACCTTATAATTTAATGCTTATTCAATAATAAAACTGTTTTCTTTCTCTACTACCTTTGTGGAGAGGATTTCCTGTGTTGGGAGACATTTTTGTCCTTAATTAAGGTTGTTTAGAGATTCATCTCATTTATGACTGATTGAAGATATTTTAAAACATTATAATTTGTTCTAACTTGGAATTTGTAACTAGAAAGAAATCCCAAGGAGGACTTATGAAATAACAGTGTGAGCAGTTTGGCAAAAGGTCTCACCCAGAAAGATATCTATAAACTGGTGAAAATGAGCAAAAACAGTCATTCGTTGTCTTTGGAGGTTACCCTGGAGATAGACAAACAACAAATTGAGAAGCATTTATTCAACAGGATCTCTGGAAACTTAGCAATAAGAGTGGAAGTAATAATAATAATATTGTAATTGGGGGCTGCACCCACTTCTACTGAGATGGGCTGACTAGACATACTATTTTAAATGGGACAGAAAACAATAGTACTGTCCCATTTCTTATGGTACATATGGTCACTCTAATCTCACTGAGCTAAATTTAAGGTGTCAGTAGGCTGACCATACACACTGTTAGAAATGGGACAGTACCATTGCTTTTAAATGTTGTCCCATTTAAAATGTTACATCTGATCAGCCTACAGTACCCTACACTGAGATCACTGGTGTTGAAAGACTATTCCAGCAAGTTCAGAAAACAGTAGTAAAGCCCATCTTCCCCAGCTCTTTGTTGCAAAAGCTCTTTGTATTGTGTAAATGGTGGCAGCATGGTAATGGTCACATTCTCCCTTTTCTACTTTCAACTGGCAGTCTCTGGGCAAAGTCTAACATGGTGCTGATGTGAAGAGTGTAGTCCTCCATGCTTCCACAGCTCTGTGTGGAGAAAAGGTTTTCTGTAGGGCTCAGCAACCCATTGGGATCTTCTGTCTCTGGTGTGGAAAAGCTATTCCAGGCTAGCCCAGTAGATTCCACCTCTGTGCTGACAGTCTCTACTGATGGGAGATGGATAGCTGGGAAGTAGCACCAGTTCCTCTTCTCATAGTCACAGATCCCACTCCCTAGGTAGAATCCTATTAGGACACTCAGTGAAAGGTAATATCCACCTTCAAGCCCTGCTTCATGGAACAGTTGTTCTTTCCTGTAAGGGAGAAGGTGGGAAGCATTTTAGGAAAGCAAGCTTCAAAGAATGTTAAATCATGTTCGACCTGAGGAAGCAACTCTACTTCCAGCAAATTATGCTGCCAGGTGTGTTGATGAAAACAATGGAGCAATCAACTGGCAGTCAGTGGGGGCCAACACCTTGGTATGATAGAGGTAGACCAGAAGTTTAACTGGGAGATCAGGGAAATAAACCATCAAAGAGGATCCTGTTAAGATCACAGCCATCCCTTGTGATATGGACAACTGTGCCTATACCTCTGGCATGCAGTCCTAAGACTAACCAGAGAGGAAATTTACCAGCTAATAGACCTTGGTTGAATGAAGCCATAACTTCTACGTCTCCTAAACTGTAAAAGCAGTCTCTTAGCCACACACAATCCCAGAAGTAAAGGGTGAGATTGTTACTGGCTCACAGAGCTTGAGCACAACTTAAACACTGGATTTTAAGCATACTCTGAGTCATTAAGTAGCTACCACAAAATGGTGCTGACTCAAGAACAACTCTTAAAAGTCAAGCGTAAAGATAGCAACAAAAGGAAAGCAATCACCTCAGAAATACTAGAAGCTGCACACTAGAGATTTCACAGATTAGTCTCTAAGTCACGAAACAAATAAACAAGCAAGTAAACCATTGACAACAGCTATAAGCCCTGAGGGAGGGATCAGTATCTAGATTCCTACAATATATTGTCAAAAACGTCCACTTTTAATGAAAAAAAAAATATGAAACATGCAAAGAACCAGAAAAATGTGATCCACACAGAGGAACACAAATAAGCAACATAAACTGTTTTTGAGGGGACCCAGAAATTTGCACAAAAAGACTTAAAGTAGCTAAATATGCCCAAATTACAAAAAAAAAAAAATCATGTTTAAAGAATTAAAGAATGGTATATTGATAATAATTCATCAAATAAAGAATATTAAAGAGTTAATCCCAAAAGTATTAATGGTTGAAAAATTGTCAAATGTGGTAAAAACAAACTCAATAATATAGTAATTTAAAAGATGTTGCCCAACTTGATAAAGAGCATCTACAGAGTCAACAACTATCATCATGCTTAATGGTGAAAAAATAGACTTTTTTCTCCAAAGATTAGACAAGGATGTATATGTTCATCATGTCTGTTCAACACTGCAGTAGGGATTCATTTGTAGCTAATAAGTCAAGAAAAATCAATACGTGGCATCCACATTGGAAAGGAAGAATTAATACTATCTCTATTTGTAGATAGCATGACCTTGTACAAAGTAAACAAAAGGAATCTACTAAAAACTACTAGAAATAAGAAAGAAGTTCAGGAAGATTGTAGGACACACTATCAATATTTCTAAAAAAAATGCAATAAATATTCTGAAAATAAAATTCAGAAAATAAATTTTATTCAAATAACCTCAAAAAGAATAAAGTACTTAGAAATAAATTTAACAAAAAAAATGCACAACTTATTTACTGAAAACTCTAAAATGTTAAGAAAATTAAATAGAACTAAATAAATAGAAAAAAATTTCACATTCATTGATTGGAAAACTTAATACTAGTAGGAGCACAATACTTCCCCAAATCATTTGCACTGCTGTTTGTATGCTACCTTTTTCTTTTTCTTGTTTTTTTTTGTTTTTATTTATAGTCTTAACTCTCTACATGTTCATTAATTTCCTTTCCAAATCTTGCTTATTCGAAAACCATTTGACAAATAAACAAATACGGTATTTTCAGGTTTCAGATAATGGTATCCATTACGGGCTAAGCTTAAATTTTCCCCAGTTTAAACACCTGAAGCTAGTTTACTTATTTAGCATTGAAGTGGCTTCAGGTATGTTTTAATATAACATTTAAAGAAGTAACAATAATTACCCTAGAGGTAATGGCTAAATATAGTAAATCATTGCCTTTTATCATTCTCACTGTATTTTCCTTAATTTCCCTAATCAATTGTCTATTCTATTTTAAAACCTTCCTAAAAATGCCTTTCTTCCTTCAAACAACCCCTATATTCTACTAATCTTTTAAAATACAGAATGAGCTTCTCATCTATTCACTAATATCTACTGACTCAGTACAGCCTATATAATACAGTGTATTAAAATTATACTTGTTGCCTTAACAGATACCCTGAAATATTAATGAGTTTGTTACCGGAAAATGGGGTGCCCTCCTTGGTGCAGTGTCCAGGTCCTTGGTATCTCAAGCAAAGAATTGAATGAGACACACACCAGAGTATAGAGATGAAACAAAGAGTTTATTGAAAGAAAGTACACTCCAAAGAGGTAGGAGCAAGCTCAAGCTCGAGCAAGTAAATGGCTCAAGAGCCCCGATTAACAAGGCTTTGGCACTTTTATTTTCTTTAGTTGTAAGGAATTATGCCCATGTAGGTGTGGGGCCTCTTGATTGACAAATTTGATTGACAGGGTCTGTGACATCACCTTTTTATTGCTCATGTTTTCTTTCCAAACTCAATTACCTCCTGAGATTGTCTATCTTGGGGCAGGGATTACTAGAAAATGGCGGTATCAGAGTGGTGACTATAACTGCAAGGTGGGTCCCATGGGAGGGGTCCCGAGATCCCCCTTATTCTATCTGCCTGCTTTATTTTTCTCTTGAAAGGCATGATCTCCTAAATCTCTATGGGAAGCTGAGGGAAGGGAGATCTCATCTTCCGTATCTGCTTCCTGCTGAGTGAGGTCATTGTCCCTAACTGCCTGGGATTCATGGAGCTCTCAACCTATCTTATCTAAAAGGGGGAAGGTGTCTCAAAATCCTCCTGGGAGATTGTGTTGATTTCTTTGGTCAGGATGGGCTGGAAACCTTGCCAGGCATCATCTGTTTCTCAATGGCCCCTAGATGAGGAGAAATAGATTCAGTTAATAGATTTAAAAGCATTAGCCTGAAAAACAGGCTTCAAAGCCACTGTTTCAGGGTGTCTACATGATGGAAGTTTTGTTTAGCCCCATGGAGTTTGTGTCCTGTTTACTTTGGGCTTAGCTGGCTACCTTGGTGTCACCTCCTATCCAGGAATGGCCCAGGGATGATAGAATTAGAAAGCACAGATTCACAGCCACCAGGATAGTTAGCTAAAGTCTAGCAAACACAACTAAGTAGTTTTGTCATCACACATGACAAATTTTAGGATGACTAACCAAGGCTGAAGACAGGGAACATTTTGGGAATACAATTAGCAAACACAAATTACAAGTTTTTCTTCGAATGATTAACTCAAACTGGGGCAAAGGATATCTGGGAGATATAGGCTAAAAACCTATTGTTTAAGTTTGGGGGTAATTATCTAAAGCAGAAGGCAGGAGGGAGATGTTCCATGATTCAGGCTAGAAGCAATCTATTGTTTAAGCTAGAGTTAAAGGAAAACTGTTTGAGAGGGTGATTAAGGCTAGGGACTCTCAAAAAAGTGAAACTGAGAGCTAAAGAACTAGGGAAGAGGAGTCTATAGTGAGGTGGGGAGAGAACTCCTTTGTTTGGCCGCTCTCAGGTTGACAAAACAGATTCTCACTCTTTGGTTCGACAAAATAAGTTCAGGGACCCAAGAAGTTCTCTAACTTCAAAACTGCTTCCTGTATTTGACATCCTCCTGGCAGAGAGGACATAATACTATAAATAAAGGTTATATACTCCAGGCTTTAATGTAGAAAACGTGAGTTTCACCCTTGTTCTGTTGGCAAGGCAGCAATCACAAGCCCATACCCTACTACAAAACAAAAACAAAATCAAAAGAGTAGAATGATGTGGTCCCATAACGTTTTCAGAAGGTAGAGAAAATAGGTAAGCTAAAAAGCCTAGTAAAATGAAATTGTAGACAGCACAGCTAGGATTTTACTTCAACTTCCTTTACACTTACAATCTTAACTTTTTACCCTTTCCTGTGTACCTTCCAGGTCAAACATACTGTTCTCAAAATAGCTTTATATGTGTCTGGCCTCATCCTCTTTCCTCGACCTTAGTTATACTTTGCCACTTTTGTCAATCTTTCTAAATTTGTTGAGTATTCTATATTGTCTATATTATCATTTCATTAAATTATTCCTGTTAGAAATTCTTTCCTTATTTTTTCCTCCATCTGTTTTTCCTCCAGTATTTAAAACAAATCTATCTTAAATTGCAGTTGTTTTTATATCTCTGTTTTGAGCAGCAAATACTAAGGTTTGTACACTAAATACTAAGAACTATTGTGACTCATACTTGATTCCTATACATGATAAGAATAGACTCCACCATTCAGCAAACATACTGTCACAATAGGAAGTAAACTTGGTGGTAAAATATGCTGATGTGTAAGACATTCTATAACTTCACCAAGTCTATATTTTAGTGAGAAAAGTAAAGTTACAAATGAATATTAATATATTGTGGATTTTAGAATGCTGAGCATATAGTTTGGAACTCAGAGCTGTGAATCTTAAGGAGATAAAGCTATATTAATCTTTAATTAAACTTCTATCTCTAATTTGAATGGCAATAGTAGTAATAGTAACTTCATTTATGAGAATCCAGTATTCTGTGTAAATCTATTTAAACGAATCTTCTTATTATTACTTAATTATTATTGAACAATCAAAGAAAACTTCCAAAGAAAGTATCACATTCTCCTTTTAACAAATGCAAAACTGTGTATCAGAAATGTTAAATTTTATGAGATCAGTTATTAAGAGTCAAAATCAGAAATTGTCTAATATTTATCTGACCCCAAATCCAATGTTCTCTTATCTCATTTCTGAGTCAGTTCTTAAAACACTCTTCATAATTTATTTAAATACACAGCACATTACAGAATACACTGTCTATTTGATACAGAGTCCATTCTAATGCTTTCCAAGTGATGGACATCTATAACAAAAATAGTTGAAGGGACATAGTTCTAATTGCACCCTTCCCTTGGAGATAAGAAACCCTGCCTGGGACTTTGTATAATGGAGATTAGAGAAAAAGGCCAAACCCAGGACAAATTCAGATATACAAATTTGGATTTTATGCTTTTTTGGAGGGATTTTTGCCTAAAGTATGTTACTTCATTGGTCTCTGACCAGCACCATTCAAGGCCCCCAGCCAAGCACTCCAGCTGCACTACCCAATTAGGGCTGTGGCCTAAAATCTACCCTTGTATTTTCTACCTCAGCTTACATAAACAGTCCACCACAGGTGTTATTTTAAATTTTTTGTGAAGCTGATTTATTGCCATAGTCCAATGAATTTATTTGCATGCTTAATATGGAAAACTTCCCTTTAAAAAATTAAGGTTTAATGATGTAGTTTAAAGCTAAGGAGGAGACATTTGAGGCATGGGTGATTGTTTTAGAATGCTGCAAAATATGATACATATTTAAAGAACTGCCTGTACTTTATATACAGCTCTGATCAGGGGAAAAAACACAATGTGTATTTGTATTTGTTTATTTTAATAAAGTCCCCATTTTTTCCTTTTGTTACATTTTGTCTTCATTTTTCCCAAGTTAGTATTTGTTTCTTGGATTTTGATTTTTGTTCATTATTTGGTTATGGTTGTTTTATTTTTAAGATTCCATTTCAGTAATTTATTATAGAAGCTTGTATATGATAATAGTGCTAATTTTTCAGCTGAAATCAACTGATTTTCAAATGATCCCTGAATTACATAGAACATGTATTGAGGAGTTAGTGCTTCTCACATCTCCAAAATGAATTCAACATACAATTTAGACACAACTATAAGTACATACTACAAATTATGCCTTTCTCTTTTATTGTTATGATTTCTTATTGATGTGAACAACTTATTAGCAATAAAGTGTTTAATGTTAAAAGTGGCACATTCAATATGATATTAACTAGCATAGTCTTACTCACAATACTTGTTTCTTCATTTAAAGTTCAAGCCATGAAGAAAAAAAGCTTAATATACATTTAAGAATAAACTTGAATGTTTGCATACAGCACATTAGTTTTGGTACTAATATAATATATGTTCATGATATCAAACACATTTCAGTCTTTGGAAAATAGCTTTGAGGTATAAGATAAATTCTGGTGTAGAAAAAATTTGAAAAAATTGTACTCTTGAAACCAAATTCATTTGGTTTCATTGAATAATCTCATCACATTTTGCATACATTGATATTTATATTAATGCATCACTAGTATGCACTTTTTAAAAATGCAGACACTTAGGTAAAATTTACTTGTTCTACTGGACAGATCAAGGAAAGAATTGGTTTAATTCTAAGAAATGGATAGAAATGTTTATCAAATCCCTCTAGTGCTTTCAATCTGTTCTTTCCCTCAAATAACATTCAAGCTGTCTAAAACTCTTATGAAAGTTATCAAAGCAAGACCTAATCATAATTATTTCCTTTCATCTTTTAATTTCAATATAACACAAACAGCATGCTTTTTACATGTTTTTATTGTTAGCCTCAAATGTTTTTCATAATCCAAGTCATTTGATGTAAAGAAAATTATTAATTAAAGTAAATTTTTATTAATATATCAGAATTTTAATCTGGAACCTGATATAACCAAAGATCTTTGGGTTTCATTTTATTCTGATACTAGCTGGAAGCTACTTTGTTGGAAAAGGGAAGCGACATTGAGTTTCATACTGGATATTCTGCTCTAATCTGTTTCTATTGTGCCTTACAGCACTAATTTTCAAATAGCTAATCTTCCCAGTTATTGATTGCCTGAATTGTCAATCAAACTTTACCTGAAAGACTCCATTAAAATCACAGCATATTGAAATTCAAAGTGTTATTTTTAATGAAACAATAC
This sequence comes from Lyroderma lyra, assembly GCA_004026885.1. Taxonomy (NCBI): domain Eukaryota; kingdom Metazoa; phylum Chordata; class Mammalia; order Chiroptera; family Megadermatidae; genus Lyroderma; species Lyroderma lyra. The sequence continues at coordinate 39,923 of PVJL010003157.1, forward strand.
ATTTGGAATTTTTTACTTAAAGACAAATATTGTCATACATCATGATTGTGTGCATACATTTCATGGGGATAAATACTAATTCTAAGTTACTTTAATTTTAAAAATATTTGGTATTATATAGTTGCATTAAGTTCAAATTTACAATTATAAACACAATCAATGTGTATTCTATCAACCTTATGGCAAAGACTATATAATGAGACATAAATTTGAGTGAAGAGATTGTTATAATATGAAGATAGGATGTGGAGAGACAGGATGCTATGGGACCCAATGGGATATCACCTTCCCTAGATGTAGGAGGTCACTGAAGATTGCCTGGAGGGAACTACATTCAGTGGTAAGGTATAAAAGATGATGTAAGTCAGGTATGTGGGTACCTGTGAAAGGGAATAGTTCCTATGGTGGAGGGAGTCAAGCAGGGATGGAAAGTGGAAAGAGAAGAATGAATATAAAATGGATAGAAAAGCAAAGTATTTAAAATATGAAGTGGGAGATTTAGGAAAAGATACGGTTGGAAAGGTGGGCAGAGATGGGTTGACCTGACGGATCTTTAGGTAGTATATTTTTAGGTAACACATAGGTAGAAATTAGGACTTGGATTGAATGAAGAATGTGGGTATGAGAGAAAGGAACACATGGAGAAGACTCTCAGGTTTACATATGGGGATGGAATTTCAGGTCCCAACAGAAAAGAAATAGGTTTTGTGGGAATATGGTCAGGTTTTGGACATGTTGAGAGTATCCATGTGGGAACAGAGAGTACTATTGGCTTTTCTGTTTCATATAAACAGTATGAAATTCAGAAGAGACATATCTTATGGCAACAAAGTTATATGACAAGGGGCTACTTTTCTGTTGATTCTGATGGCAGGTCATTCAGAATCTCGTTTTTAAGGCATATTCAAGCTAGAATAGCATTTCAAAATCTTGTTTTTAACAAATGTTAGTCATCATTAAAACAAAACTTATGCAATATATTGATGAGTTTATGGAACCTTTTGCACTGGCACATGATATCTGTTTCAGCTTTCTGTCCTACAGGCTGAAAAATGTATCTGGTCTTTTCTTCTATAGAATAATACATGGAGCCTGAAAGCAAGGAGTGGAGCTAGGAATGGCAACTCGCACAATTATGCTAGATGATTTATTTACGGGGGAAACATTTGCTTCTTATCTTCCAGTTTTTGGCCTCGCTAGTTTAGAGGTCTTGATGCACAAGGTAGAATGTATTTAGTAGAAGGAACTTAAAACTGAGACTACACCTGATCATTTTAGGTTCTCTATGACGCAGAACCAGTAAGTAAATACAGGCTTTACTACGGTGCTGGGAGAATTGATTGAGATTCATCCAATGATGGCATGGATGAGTAGGCCTGGGCTTTTCCAAAGTAGCTTCAACTTTTATATTTCTTGGGGGAAATTAATGCTATACTACTGTGATTCAATACTAGGACTTCAGGAACTTAAATTCTTCAGGAATAAAACACTGGCTTGTTCCGTTTGATGAATCTTAACCAACTGAAGTTTTTTATTTAAGGCAAAGGACTCATGAAATGTGCAGAAAAGAAAAAAATCATAAATACTAACTACAACCTTGTGGCTTGTGGAAGCAAAGATTTTTCTAGCTATTCACATTAAATTCTTCAGTCTGCTATGTATTATCTGTCTTTTATTTATTATCTATCTATCTATCTAATATATAATTTTGGTAGTGGATTTTTAAAATGTGATTTATAGCTTACAAGATGTAAATGTGGCAATATTGACTTAATTATAAGAAAAACAAATATCACCCAGAAATGAGAAAAGTCACTGTGGAATGTTGGATCATCTCTTTTAGGGTAGAGGGTTCTTCTTCATCTGCATGGCATATAGTGGCATAAACATAAGTTGAATGGTAAAGTTGTCCTGTTACTAGTGTTCTTGTTTGGGAGTTTAAACATGGATAGAAGGTGCCTAGATAGTTAATGTCCAGATGGACAGGGTGGTGTAGAGCATCTGCCATCAATTTCTTCTAGTGAACTGCACATACTGAAATATGTAAGGAAAACTAAAAACAGAGTTTCCCTGATTTGCTTGCATCTAGATTAATGTACATTATTTTCATTAAGTAGATGTGGTTGTGTGAGAGATTGTATGTGAAAGCCATGTTTCTGATGCTTCTGCAGCTTCCGTAGCTAAACTCAATCTTAGAAGTGTTTGCATTTCTAGGGTAAACTTTCTGATTTTTGATATTTGCTAATGTGACTGCTTTTTGATTGTGGAAGAAACTTATAGTTCTCTTGGCAATCAAGTTTTATCATGAGCTCTTAAAGTCATCACTAAAATATACTCTGCAGTCTTCTTTCAAGCCCCACGTCTATCCGTAAGCAATTTATTATAATACCTGTAGCCAAACCTTTGTGCTAGAACCAGCCAGGATGAATTTCATTTTTTGCAACTGAATACTGATCTACACAATGGAGCCATCACATGAGAAAATACTTTTTTATTTTCTTTATTTTATGTTTCTCATTATGAAAAAGGAAACTTCTGAGTCTGATGTCCACAAAAACTCCATCATAGGCAATACCATTAGGTGACTCCAGGAGAAAAAAGCAGGTAGGGGAGGTCTCTAATTTGGTATTTAGCCATCTGTGTTCTCGGATAGTTAGGAATTGCCTCTACCTCTATTGCACCCCAAGTTCTTCCAGGTATGCAGATAATCATTTATTGAGTAATTGACTAATAGTAATTTGATATTGTCGGATACCTCCTCTTCCCTTCTTCCTTACTTATGTGTGAGACTGCATGCACTGTATAATGGAAAGCTAAAAATTGTATTTCCCTGATGTGTTTATATTCAGATTAATGTACTTTATTTTCATTAACTAGATGGATTTGTGTGAGATATTGTATGTGGAAGCCTGTACTTTTATAACATTAAGGGAAGAATCAGGGATTCCTAATCCAATATTTTTCAGGGAAAGCAAAACAATTTGGGCGACTTTGTCTTATTGGAAAGGATCACAGTATCTGAGCTTTCTCTAAAGTGCCAGTGTATTTCAAATAGAAAATCAAAAGGAATGAACAAATCATGGAGAGAACACAGAGTATGGAGGGAAGAAGGTATCAACCATTTTTTTTCATTATTTTAGTGTTGAATCAGCTTAATACTTGTATCTTCAGGTACTTAAAAGATCCTGAGTTTTCACAGATATAATTTTTTCCTTTATGGCTACTGTCATCCTTTTAAGGACACAAAGAGAATGCTGTGCTAACAAATGCCTGCTATTAACCCTTCTTTCCTATCACAGGGAAGAGATGTTCCCTCAGGTTTCTCAAGGCCAATCTCTATATGGACCTCTAGGGGAGAGGTCAGGTGACATAGGATGCATATCAACCTATCACAATAGAAAAAAACGCAGAAATGTTTCATTGTGTGGTGGACATACCAAAAAGTATTATAAGCAAAAGATTTTGCTTTGAGAGAACAGTTTCAGAGTGTAGTAGCATTTATTACAAGCTTATATTGTATAGTATTAAACTTAGGGGGTGAACAATAATATTTTTCTCTATCACTTTAAAAAAAAAGGTCATTGACTGTAACAAAATAATGATATGCTTATAAAATATGTCATTAAATGGAACTCATTACCTCAGTCCCAGGAAATTTTGTGGATTTCAATTATAGTATCCGTTATGGACAAGTGTTTAGGACTAGAGAAAACTCAAGAGAATAAGGTTCAAGTAACAAACACTACAAGACTTTAAAATAGCTTCCCCCAAAAAAGCTCTGATTCATATCTTTGCCCAAATCACATTTATCTATAGTAACTCAAGCTAGTCTTTGGAATGCTTTTTCCTCAGAGTCTAATCAAAACCTCCAAAAAATAAAAAACTCAAATTTAACTTGTCAAGGACATCAAGAGGTTAATTTAAAGGGGCAAAAGGGGCTCCAGCTGCTAACTGAGGTAGGAAGAAAATCAACTGGGTCCTTGGATTATGATTGGGTTTCTTATCTTGATTTTTGTATAATTGTTTTAGGCTGGGAAGGGTTCGGCATGTATATTTATTAATTATTTTAGGATTTACCTGAGCTTATGTCCTAAAGGGATTTGAGGTAGTTTACAGAATTAAATATAATACAAAACATGAAAATGTAAAAAATGAAAACCTCCTTGGATCTTTGGCCCTGTTCATCACATTTCTGCAGTTCCAGATCTGTCCTTGACACAGGCATTAGTGCCAATCTAGTTCCTACACAGAGGGAAATAAGGAAATCCTGGATTCTTGAAGGTAAGATGTGCTTAGCCATCAGATGTGCTTAGCTGCTTTATTACTTAATTGGAACCTCTGAGAAGAGATTTCTAGTGATACTTCCAGAAAAGTCAGCTATTTTTTGGACTGAGATTGAATTCCATCATCTGGGCCTCTTTCTTGGTCATCATCTTATCTTACTTTTATAGTCTAGCAATCCAGTTTTTTGTTATATATAAATCCTGCCTTAGCCTGGTATCCTAATTTTTATAGTCTAATTTAAGTTTATTAGATGAACAAATAAAATATAGGATGCTGGTTAAATATGAATTTAAGATAAACAACAAATAGAATTTTTTAGTTTAAATATGTCCCAAATATTAAATAGAGATACCCTCCAATCTCAATTTCCTCTTCTTTAAAAAAGAATCATATTTACACTTGCTTAGCAATATTGTTGCAAGAATAAAGAAATATTATGTTTTGCATGAGGCATACTTATACCAAAATAATTATTTGTCATTTATCTGAAATTCAAAGTTAACTGGGCATTATGTATTTTATCTGGCAACTCTACACTAACTTCTAAACGATTTCCCTGGTGCTGTCACTGCTGGCTGACATGCCCCATGTTGACTGCTAACAGAGCTCAAGCTTTTCCAGCCTGTTGAAATGCACTTACCTAGTATCCCTTTTCTTGCCCTCACTAATTTATTTATGTTTATCACTTCCCATTTTCTGTGAATAGCTCCCTCTAGATAACATGCCCTATGTGTCTGTCTGAGCTTCTTGTACTTGTCTGCTGTTTTGTGTGTGTCTGGTATTCCCCCAACACGCCTCGTCTCATAGACCTCTCCCATCTGGCCTGTTACTCTCATTTCACTGTCATTAAGTCCTAGTTTTGTCTGGGGCAGTTCTATTAAAAGGAGGATATAATTAGGCAGCATCTACTTAGTTCCAGGTCTTTTGTGAAATTCTGCAAGTACGAAGAGAAACAAGGCACATGTCCTGTCTTCAGAGACCTTCAAGTCAGGCAGGTGAATACATATTAGAAGTGATAATAATGTTGGTAACTACCATTTTTGGATACTTTTCTATAGGCCAGAAATATTATCTGTCTTAATTCTAGCAGCAACCCAGGTAAAGAAGCTGTATTATCTCTTTAAGAAAGAAAAGACTGAGAATCAACTTTCCTGACAAATACTTTCTCAATGGCAAAAATGGAATGGGAATCTAGACCTATGACTTTAGATATATTGTACATTGCATTGGCCCAGTTTCAGTTGAATCCATGATTACTTTATAGCATTTATTTTTTATGTCCAGTATACTTCCTCAGAAGAAGTAGAATATAACTGGTGAGCTGTTATAGGGAGTTATTCGTTTATCATTTTTTTCCCTCTGTTGTTGATAACACTGGGTAGAAGGTTCACACTCATTTGGATTTCTAAATTTCTTCCTAAATTGTATGGGGCAAATTCAAGCAAGTATGATTGATATACAATTGCTTAAAAGAGAAACATATTTATATGGATGTGGGATCATAGCAGTAAACAGAGATAGGCTTTTCCTGTTCCTTTACCCTCCTTCAATTCTATGGCTGGATGACTCTTGACAGTTAATTGAGCCACAGGCTTGTTCGTCTCTCTACTATAGAAGTAGTAATGTGCGAATAAAGAGAGATTATGTTTGCATACTTATACTTTTCTCTGTCTTAAGTACCCTATCTTCTGCTTTGTTTCTAAAGAGAATTATGCAAGCACAAATTGTGCATGTATACAGGTGATATACACATCCATTAGAAACAAAATAAGATTATTCACTATAAATATTAAAAAGCCTTCTGAGCCTGTGAGGTATTCATGGCAATGAACAGAAACCCACAGGCTCAAGTTTTGAATCTGAGAAGCAGGCATCATAATGCAAGAATTTTAATGGAACCAGAAAGTATATCCTTTGGCTATCAGTGTTCTACTTCTCTAGGCTACTGCTGCTCAGTACAGCCACAAGTCTCATTACCACCACTAGTGTCATTACCACCATTCGTCACACTGCCACTGCATTATTGCTAAACATGAAAATCTTCCATGACTTTCTCATGGACATGCTAGTTGGGAGAACCAAAACTGTCCAGGTTACCCTAGAGCATATCTAATTATTACTTCCATATTTCAGAGTAACTAGCTTGCCTAGCAGCCTGAGCAAACAACTTTGCTGATTTGACACTAAATATGGAAGCCTTCCAGAAATTAAAATGTAAAAGGAAGTTTTATTGTACATGATTGATGGAGCTCAAATACCTGCTAAGTTTAAGAATCGGGCAGATATGTCTAAAATAGTTTAAAGAAATCTGGCTATCAGCACTTTTAAAGTGATTGAACTGCTAAGAGAATGCAGAATTTCCAGGTTGGCCAGTTTGCTAAATTAAGGTTTTAAATTTAATCAAAGCATTGAAGTCAATCTCTCCTTCCTTCTTCCCTCCTCTCCTTCCTCCTTTTATTTTTTTTTTTCACATTTATAATTAGTGCTGGGAAGAAAAGTGTGCTCCATACATTGTTGATGCAATCTCTTATTCATTAGATACCCTGTCTTTTCCTGGGAAGCTTTGTCTTATATAACATCAAATAATTTATCAGTGAGATCCTCCAGCCTCAAATGGCCTTTCAAGGAACAAATTTTTCATCAGTACCAATTTCTAGTTGGTGGACTTTGGAATTGGACAGTAAAAATCTCTTAAGGAATTGAGTCTACATTAACAGGGATGTGGCAGTGGGAAGTGATAGATTCAATGTAGAATGGCTCCTGCTCCTCCATCCTCTCCCCCTCCCCTTACCCTACTGTAACTCAGTGTAGCCTGGGAAACTACAAATGCAGCCTGGGAAACTGACAACTTAGCCCGAGAAACTATAACTTGGCTCGGGAGACTGAAACTTGCCCTAGCCCTTACCCTAGCCTGGTACATAGAAACCTATCCTTGACCAATCAGTAGTGACCACCTAACCCTTACCTTAGTCAGGTGAATTGGAACCTATGCCTGACCAATCAATAGTAACCACATATGCCTCCCTCTGCCTTATGCCTAGCAACTCCTTTACCTATATAACTTCACTCTCAACACCGGAGCTGCTGCTCTCCCATTGTGAGACAGCCCGGCAGCTTTTCCCCCAATAAAGCTTGTCACTACCACCCGGTGTTTCAGCTCTTTCCTATCGGGAAGCTCATCACTAGGTTCTGGGTCCTATCACTGGGAATTTGTTGAAAGCACATGCTCATTTAAGCCTAAGTTCCTTTAGGAAGACCTTTGAGCAATTAATGAAGCATGGCAGAATCATACCATATTATATTTAGAAATAATTTGGCCCAATTGTGCACTCAAGACACAAATCTCTCTAAAAAGATCACTGAATATTAAGAGCTACAACTCTCTTTGGGTAGCTTTACTCAACTGTCTTAGACAATATTTTATTTTGACAGAAAAAAATAAAATAGCTTATTAGCAAAATCTTCATATCTAAACTACAGTGCATAATCAATAAGATGCCTTTAAATGTTAGAAGTATAACAAAGTATTTTTATTTCCACTTTTAACTTGTAAGATTGAACAGACACTCATCAGTTTATCTTGATCACTTTTAGAATAGTCTTAGAATAATATAGTTTTATTTTGTTTAATAATACATTTCTTATTAATATCATTTATTGTGCATACATCTTACAATTTCAGGATATATTATCAACATGTTCTCATTATAAACACATAATTCTAAAAGTCAAGATGGTATAATGTTAAAGAGACTGCCTCTTCCAAATCTTGACTTCACATTTACTCATTTTGTGATGTTTGGTAAGTTATGTAACCTCTCTATACTTCATGCAGAAAGCTGAGGAAATATTACCAACCTAATAGCATTAATGTAAGAATGAATTTATATATATTGCTTAGAACAATGTTAAGGGCATATTAAATTCTTCCTAACTCAGTATCTTCTCCACTCGATTCAACAAGTAACGAGCCAAACTGGGGTCAGCTGATCTCTTTATGATGACATGCTGACACTTGATGATAGTAATGATGATGATGCTACATTCTGACTTCTGTTTGAATAGAACTAGTATATTCTCAAAAGTATTTTTACAACTGATATTCAGAAAAATCTGAAAGACAGAATAAAAAGAAAACTTTCCTTCCTGTAATTTCAATGGATTTAAAGAGGGAAAAACAATTGGTTTGAAATGATTAAAAACAGTTGAAATCCTTAAACAACACTGCATGTGGTAAATAAAAGTACAAATTTGACTTACCCATATTTATGGCAATGGTACAAATTTTCTATATTGAATGCCCACATGGGCCAGAAAATACTTATTGGATGTAGCAATGGGAAGAATCATGACAATTAACAGAGTAGGAAGCCAGATATAAATGAGAATGCGGCAAGGGTATGCTAAGCAAAAGGAAAACCCATCACAAAGAGGGCAAGAGAGAAGATGAAATCTTATGCAAACTGAGAGTAGGTTGTGAGAGCAGGTATGCAGCTGTAGGTAATACAGGTCAAGTCCCTCTTCCCTCTGTCCTTTTTCCTTTCCTTCTGTCTCATCATCTTCTTCCTCTGTCCTCTCCATACTTCAGAACTCAGGGGTCTACACCAAGTGAAAAGCAAGGTGGCTACCAGCCCAATGCCATGAGATTATTCTGGGATATCCAGGTAATTGCTTTCGCCTGAACTGCATTTTACTTGCCTTGTTACAACTGGTTAAAGGCACAGTTTATCTGATGATAAAACAGTACGAAATTAGAAACATACTTATTCACCAGAATGAGAGTTTTGAAAAAATTGGCATAGCCTTTGAGCAGTACGTGCATGGGAGGAAGTTTTGGAGGATTTTATTCACTGGAATTTGTCAAAGAGAATTTATATTATCTATAAAGTATTACTTTTGAAACCATTTTTATGAATTATATTATTTAATTCTATTCAAATCAAGTTGTATGTAAAATTCCCATCTATATAATAGAATTTTTAAAGGCCTCTTTTGGATTGACACTTCCACTTGCCTCAGAGGAGCATATTTTAGAAAGATTTTGATATGGGAGTTGTATTACTTTCTTTGCATTTCAGAGAATGGGGTAGCAGGGCAGGCTAAGATGCCTTTCCATTTGATAGAAAGGCATTACATGAAACTCTGCTAGACTCCAGAAATTAAAGCAGGAGTTACGTCAACCAGCTCTCTGTTTTACATCCATGTGGGAGAGTCTACAAGTGTTCATGTAGACAGCAAGTGGGCGTCAAGTGCAATTGATACGTCCTGCTGTTAGCAGAAACTTAGCATAGCTTATATTCCTTTGTTCAAGGATGAGAAAATAGGAAAAAAATCAACATGAGGTCTATAAAAATTCTGAACAGGAGAGTATTACCATGGAAAGAATTGGAAGGAAAGCTTATTTCTAAAAACTACGTTCTAAAGCAAACAGTGAAGTAGTCTGTCATGTTCGAAGTAAGATATAAGACAAAAAGGCCAATGCTTAAATACTACTTATAATAATTAAAATAATGGTAATAATAGCAAGAGCTAACATTTAAAATAGTATTTACCATGTTCCTGGCACTTTAGATAAAGCACTTTTAGTCTAGAATTTGATCATTTTTCACAAACTGAAAACACTCACATAATCAGTGCTCAGATAGGACATTGTGAGTCCCCACAAAGTCCCCCTTGTCTTCTCTTTCTGTTTCTACCTAAACTCACCTCCATCCTCACCAAAGTAAACCACTACTATCCAATAGTGAAAATTAGTTTCACTTGTTTTTGCTTGGTTATTGTCTCAATAAAATACATGTCAAAGGTTTTTGTCATTTCGTTTCCTTATCGAATTATCTGATTTTTGAATTTGTATGAATCCTTTATATGAGTACATACTGAATACAAGTTTTTCGTTTTTTTGTTTTGTTTTTTCTTTTCTTAAATTTTGATATGTGTATTGAGATATCTTTTCCCACCCTGTGGGTTGCCTTTTTTATTCTCTTACTGGCTACAATTTTGGTGAAACTAATTTCTAAATCAATATACCTGATTTAACTTTATCTTTTTGATTTTTGTTTTTGTTTGTTTGTTTGTTTGTTTTGTTTTTTTTGGTTGCACTGTGTGTATATTTAAGAAATCTTAAAAAAAAAAAAAGAAATCTTTGCCTACTCCAAAGTAAAAAAGATGTCATTTTATGTGTTCTTTTGAAGCTATTTTGCTTTACCTTTCAGTTATACCTATATACTTGCAATTGATTTGTGTTTATTTGGTTAGATGTGCATGGATCAAGCTATAGCCTACCCATATGGTTATTCATCCAGCCCAGTCATTTGTTTAAAAGATTAAGATTTCTGCCATTATAAATTGCCTTTATAATGGTACTTGAGAATGTATGTATAAATTTGTTTTGGGACTCTCTTCATTAGTCAGTTTGTCCATGCAGTGTTTTAACTATTTAATTATTCTCAGATACTAAGAAGTTAATTCAACAAATTAATACTCATATTATAATTGAGGAAACTGAGGGGTTAAGATGTTAAGTTGCTTTACTAAAGTCATATTGATTAGTCAATGGCAAATTCAATTATAAAAGCTCTTATAAATTTTTTTTTAAAAATTGAGGTGTGGGTTAAAATGGAAAGAGAGTATATTTAAGAAATGACTTCAAGGAAACCAAAACTCAATAGCAAAAGTAATTTACACGCTATGAGCTGTGAAGTGTGGAATTAACTGGGCAGAAAACTCAATGTTCTTTCAACTGTTCATGGATCTCTATTATTTTTCTATCTCAAGGTATACTTTATCTCCATCTCTTGAAATCTCGACTCATCCTCAAGTACCATTTCCATAGAGAAATGAGAATGGTTTGTAATATTACCCTTTACATAGAGGTCAAATAAGGTAAATATCAAAAGATAACTGCAGATATTAGCAAGATAAGATTTAATGAATTTAGAATGAAGGCTGAAGCCAGATTTCTAGTTTTTTGGAGTTGATAGGAAGTGAGAAAATTGACACATCCACAAATCTTGGCTATGAAAAACATGAAATAGACTTTAGCATTTAGATGGAGAGTATATTGAAAAGAGTATGTTCTTTTATTACTTTGTGTTATTCCTAAATATTATACTTGGAGAGGAAAGGCCCTGATGCAGAAAAAGATGAAACTATAAGGAATAAGTTTGTCTGCAAATTCTATCTGGCTACTTTATGTTTTTGTGCCATCTGGGTAATATAGAAACAAACTAAGCCATAGGTCATCTAAATTTTCTACATTTAAATGAGACAAACTTTAATGAGAAAAAGAAAACAGAAATTAGTTTTTGAATTATTTAGAAATATCACAGGAGATAAAAACTGCTTAGTAGTTTCCACAGTGTAGTAGATAATGCATCATGATCAATAAATAAACGCTAACCTTACCTTAAGAGCAAATATAGGAATGTATTATTAAAGAGGAATAAAATTGGTTGGCTTTATTATTCCTGCAAATTTAATGGTATGTATATGGCTTAGAAGCCATACTTAAATTTTAATACAGACCATTCTAATTGAGCCAAGACAAATAAAAAAAATGGTATATGTAGTTGCTCTTTAGAGACTTTATTAGTTTTAAACAGGGGCGTTTCTCTTTTTTTGTGAACTGAAAACTCTAGTCATACTTTGGATCCACAAAAAACTTTAGCTTTATGAAGCTTCCCTATGGAGAGAACAACCCTTATAAGAAATGGATGTTTAAATCCATCTTATCTAATGTTAAGAAGATATTATTCACTTTTACTACTTATTTTGAAATGATTAATTTCAATTTTGAAATATTATGCTCATATAAATGTAGTAGATACTTAAGTATTCACTATGGAGACTAAGCAAACTATACATAGCCTTAGCTATTTGCTTTATTATTTTTTCTTTAGAAATAAATAATTACTGGTAATACCAAAACCACATTCCTATCTATTTTCCCTTCTTTTTAGAAATAACCACTCTCTTGAAGTTGAAAATTTGTGTTATTCCCACATATTAAAAAAAATTGGCCCATGATTGTCATTCATATAACAATATGTTATATTGTTTTTAATTCTATTTGAATGATTGCATGCCATTACAAACTTTTGAAAAATGTTTATATTCCTCTATTATGTATTTTTAGTTTTATTTATGTGAATATACATGATTTAATTATCTATGAAAAAAAATTCTATTATTTAAATAAAATATATCAATTACCTTACTGAATTTGTTTTTATTTTTTCACTATTATAAATTTAAACAGTGACCCACCTTGACCATGTGACCTTTTCTCATCTGCTTGAATATCTTTTTATTTTTTTAGAGGTGAAGCAAAGAGATAGTTTATTGAAGAGAAAGTACATTCCAAAGAGGTAGGAGTGGGCTCGAGCAAGAAGAGTGGCTCAAGAGCCTCGAATATCTTTAGGCTAGAAACTTACAGAGGAAATTGATTCTCAATGTGGTTGTAATAATTTATACATCTATCAGGAATATGTAAGCTGTATTGTTTGCCTCACAAGGGGGAAACAGTGTGATCAGAAGATGTTTGCCTATGTGATAATTTAAAAATGTTTTAAAATGTATACGCCTTAACTTTTGCACTAAAGAAGTTTTATATTTAAATGTAACACAATTTATAATTTCTTTCTGTATATTTTTGCTTTGTGTCCCATTTAAAAATCTTATATTGTACCAACAGCATAGTAACTCTCATAAATATCTAATAATTTCACATCTTTGATTAATGCTGCTTAAGTGTTTTAGCATATATAGTGTAAGCTAGGAATCTCTTCTCCTTATTTGATAGGCAATTGTCCTAATGCCATTATATCTTATCTATTATGTTACAACATCTTTTTCCTATTTCTCTGTTTTATTCATTATAGAAACACCATGCAAGAATATCTGAGAACCTACTATATGCAATACACAGTACTAAGTGGCATGAAGAATAAATAAATATAAACAAATCATGCTTTAAGCTCTGTATATACAAAACTTTTGGGTCCTGGTTATGATTTGGGTGTGATAGTAGAAGACATAGTGGTAGGAAAGTGGATTTTCTGTTTCTGTCCTTAATTTTTAGTGTTTTCTGAATTTCCTCATATCATTAAAAAGTCTTCATGAAAACTATAAAACAGCCTCAAAGTTTTCTACATAAAAATATTTTTTAAAGTGTATTTTTAGGAAGCTAATTTCCTCATAGTGTCTATTTGATAGAAAAACTTGAAAAATTGGGAAAAATCAGTTATAATATTCAATAGATTTGGAAATTCTTCAGCCTTACTTCCTTCAGGATTTTTAATCTCTCTCTATATCTCTTTTCCCAACATTCTTTTTCAGTGGGTAGTGGATAATTATTTCTGTTGTCTTATCATCACCTCAAATTCAACCTAACACTTTAGACAGTTTATTGCTCATGACTAATGAATTATTTCTCTTGCTATCTTGATACAGTTTCACCATTTACCTTATCAACCAATTTGAAAATTATGAACACAATCTTAGCTACCCACCTCTTTCTCATCTTCCTAATTTCACATATTGTGACCATATTTTCGTGAGTCTACTTCAACATATCTTGCGTTAGTTGTTTTCTTTCCATGGTTTACTGGGGATTGCTGTAATAGTTTTCAAGATGTACCTACCCTCTGTAGTCTTATTCTTCTTTAACTCTTTCTGCTATCACTGTTACTTAATGTTTTAAATTTTTTTTTACTTGATCATTTAAATATAATGCTTAAAAGTTTTAAAGTTTTCCAACCCCCTAGGGAATTAACTAAAACTTTGCAATAACTTTTTTAGTGATCTTTAAAACCAGGCCATTACTTATCTCTGCACCAAATTCATTATTCCACTAACAAGTTTTTTATTTAAAAATCTTGTATTATACCAATAACTTCTAAACATTGTAATGTATCATTATGGTCTAAATGTTTTAGTATTCCTAAATTTACATGTTGAAACATAACACCCAATGCGATGGTATTAGAAGGTAAGGCCTTTAAAAAGTGATTAGGTCATGAGGGTGCAGCCCTCATGAATGAGATTATTGACCCCATAAAAGTGTCCTGAGAGAGCTCCTTAACTACTTAAAACATGCAACATACAACTAGAAGTTTGATGTGGAATAAGGCTGTCACCCCTACCAACTATCACCCAGATATCAGACTTCTAGCCTCCAGAATTGAAGAATGAATTTCTATTGTTAATAAGCTACTCAACTTATCATATTTTATAATAGCAACCTGAATAGACTAAGACATATTCAGTGGGATGAGTTTACAGAATAAATTCAGCAATAATTAAAACAATAATACACATAGAACAAATTGGCATACCATCGAAATACACAGCGCCTTTTTACTATTTAAAAGTCAATAGTGTAATTTACCTTGTTAATAAAATAAAGGAGAGAAGTCATGTAATCATTTAAATAGTTCAGAAAAGGCATTTTGCAAAATTCAACACCACATTATGATAAAACTTTCAAAAAAAGGAAAAGAAAACAATTTTCTGGTTTAGTAAAGGGCATCTATGAAAAAAAATTCAGCTAACATCATACACAGTAATGAAAATCTGAATGTTTTTCTTTAGAATCTGGAACAAGGCAAAAATTTCTGCTTTTATCATTCTATTCACCAATTTACTGGCTTTCTAGGCAGCACAATAATAAAAGAAGATGTAAAAGGCATAATGATTGGATATAAAAAAATAAAAGTATATTTATTCCTAGAAAACATTATTGTGTGTTAAAAATATCTTGAGTAATTTACAAAAAAGACTAAAACCAATAAGTGAGTTTTGTAACATTTTAGTTAAAAATTCATATAAAATATATACTGTATTTCTAGTGCTATCAATGAAAAAATAACCAATTAAATTTTTCAAAAGAAAGAAACACAGAGCTATTTATAGTAGCACCAAAATATTAAATACTTAGGATTAAAGGTAAAAAATTATTAGCAAGACCTCTATATTGAATTAATCTGTTTATGTGTTTTAAAAAAACAGATAAAATTTCTCTCTATGTTTTTCTTTTTTCATTAAAATGCCAAAGTTTATAAACTTTGTCAACATGTTTTAATATTATTTGAATTTATTTTAAAATAAATCCTGCCAAGGAAAGAAGATCTTTGCTAGACTAGGTCAACTTAAAAGTCCACTATATCTAAATCTCTTTATTTATCTAAATTTATTATATATAAATATAATATATTTACATTTGCTAAATAAATAACTAAATTAAACAATCCTAAAATATACTTGCTCTTTGTAATTATCAATTTTATGAATTATCAATTTTAAATAGCTAGCCCCTCAAAGTAATTAAACAATATGATGTTATTTATAATCAATGTGAACTTAACCATTAAAATTTCAAACTCACATTCTAACAGTATTAGTTTTTGTGTTACTAATTTTTATTATATTTAAATTAAATTCAAAAGAGTAATAAACCATTATAATTATTTTGTCATTGGTGTTAGTCTAATTGTGTTCTTTCACTATATATTAATAGTTAATTAACATACAAGACATATTTTATAGTTTCTTAAGTATAGATAACTGTTTAAGAAATTGAGACAAAATCAAATATTTTTACCTCAAATGATTGTTTAATCTCTCTCTGGACTTAATAATGAGTTCAGAGGTCAAAGACGATAGAAATAAATCTTTATAGACAGTTGATGTTCTTGAAAACTTTTTATATGTTCATCTGACATTGCCTTTGATAATGAACATATCTGTGGTTTTCACAGTTTTATCGCAAATAACATGTGCTCTCCATTTTGATGACACTCTAATTCATATCCTGGATTTTATCATTAGCAGCAACAGTTGTATATCTTTCAAATCTTGAGTTAATCACCCCTTCCTTCCAATCACAGTTTCTGATTTTTCCAGTTCACTTATTCAAAGAGATCCACAGTCAAAACTCTATTTTTAAAAGGCATTGGAATGGAGGAAAATGCAGAGCCTGTTGTGGGGTGAGGAGAATACACATGCAGAGGAGTGCAGTCATCTGGCACAGCCCTCTTTGAGTGAGGAGGGCGTTTTCTGGGAAAGCAATCTAGTACAGGGTGTTGAAGCCTAGGCAGGGTGACAAGGGTGTACATGAGGGGTGGCAGTATTTATGAGGGTATCCATGAAGGGTGGAAGTATTTATGGTGACCCAAAGCAGGGCGACCCAAAGAGTATCAATGGAACAAGGACAGCCTGCATACAGGGTGTGGCAGAAGCCCCCTGTAAATACTAGGGTCAAGCAATATAACACCTTAATATTCATTATAATTTTCTCCATTTTCATATCTGTACCTCCCTTCTCTAGGAGTAATAAACTTAACTCCCAGTTTCTTCAAAATACGCACATATTTCAACAATTTCCTAGTATAAAATCAATGCCCTGCAGTGAGCAGAATGAAGATTTATAGAACATTTGCTTTATAGAACATTGAGCAAATGGGGAAAACTAGAATGACGATTGAGGTGTTATGTTGCAGATATTGGCACCAACTCATAGTTTCACAGTAAAGAAATCATATAGCTCAAATACCAATGTCTTTACTTTCAATTTATCATTTTATGATCCAGAGGAAACCTCAGGATAGGTGAAATGAAAAATTATATGTAGTCAGAATCAGGAAAAGTTACATAGCAGTCCTATGTATTGTTAAAGAGTGTGTACACAAAAGATTTAGTGTGCTAGAGCAGCATGTCAGAGCCACAGTGGGATTGGGTGAGGACACCACGCACACGGAGTGGAGAGGACCATGGAGAAATGGAACTAAAAAGGCCTTTTATTATAATATTGAGCAATCCTACCAAGTACAAAGTTAATTTATAACAGTTTCATTAAATAATAATGCATAAATCGTATACCATTTTAAAGTGTATCATTCAAAGGGTTTCTAATATGTTCACAGAGTTGTGTAATCATCACAACTATCTAATTTTAGAATATTTTCATCACTCCAGAAAGAATGCCCATACTCATTAGCAGTCACTCACTTCACATTTCCTCTTCATGTCCTAAGCTACCACTAACCAGTTTTAGATGTCTATGTATTTGTCTATAGCGGACAAGTCAAAGCATACAGAAGCCTGTTGGACAGACTCCCACGTACTACATATTAGATAATATGTGCATCAAAATCATGATAGTAATGAACTGTAAACCATTGATAAAGCTGGTTACATATAGTGCACTGAGTAGTATAAAATAAAGTAAGTCCCTTTCTTCCCAAAGTAGGTAAAATGTGCCACCGAAATGCTAAAATAGAAAGATCTTTCCCCAAAAAATGTTTTATTATTTATAAACATAAGAGTAATATTGCCAATTCTTAATACAAATTAAATATTTTGTCAAATTTTATTTAATAAAGATATTTACTGAAGTGATCTCTTGATTATAAAATTTTTGTGACTCACTTTATTTTAAAATTATTTATTAATTCACCAAGAGTTACATTTATAGCAACTTCATTTTCAATCAATATTATTGAAAGCAATATCACTTTCTCGTCAATTACAATATTACAAATAATTTTTGATAAGTTTTCAATTAAAAATATTTTTCTGTTGCTACAACAGAATAGTCTAAGACTATTTTATAGGCTGTGACAATAGAAATTTTTCTAATAAAATTTTTTAGAAGTATAACAATACAGCTAGAGTTGATAATGCTCAAAGAATATTTTTTCTAAAAATATTTAACTCTTCATACCAATTAGCTTTGTGCAAGTCTGAACTTAATTTTAAATGTAAATTTATACAATAACATTTTCATGTTTCCTCTGACATTTTCTGTAACTTGTAGAGGTCATGTGAGAAACCAAAATTGCCTGTGTGATTTGTACATAATTCAAAAGTTCACTCATATGTTCTATCAGTGTTTGTTCAATAACAAAAAAATTAATTTAAAATTTGTCTTCTCCAGTAATTATTGATTCATCCAAATCTTCACATGAAAACTATTTTTCTTCTATTTGATGTAATGATTTTTAAATCTCATTTTTATTTCTAAGCCTTTAGTAATTTGCTTTACCAAGTTGAGGCAATTTTCAAAAATAAAGATTCTAATTTCTTGTAGAATACTGATAACTCCCTCTTATGCTTATTGTAATGTCTATATTTACATTTTTCAGACAATATTTATAAATTATTTTATATGACTTACTGACAAAGTTTACTGCCCCAATTTTTTATGCTATGTGTTATACATCTCCTGAAAAATAACTATTCCTGTTGAAGTACCTAAATTTATTATCTTGGAAAATTTGGAGCACACACAGAATAGCACAAAGAAGAGACATTTTTACGATTTTTAATTTCCCGGATACAACCACTGCTAACTTTTGCAGTGGATCCTACTATGAAAATTTCATATTTTACATGGTTATTATACCCTGTGCAGTTTTTCACATCCTTAAATGTCATCTGAAAGAATGTTTTTAATAACTGTATAATATGCTATTAAATGGATCTGTAACATTTATAGTCATTTCATTTTGGTTTCTTATACTATTTTGTATCATGTGGGAAAAGAGAGATATTATGCTTCAGTTATCTGGTATCATGTCATTCATTTCTATATTATATATTCTATTGCCCCAATTTTTTTTTCCCAGTGGTTATGGTAAGCAGAATTCTAAGATGCCTTCCAAGATCCCCACCTCATGGTACACATATTCTATATAATCACTTCCCCTTGTGTCTGGGTAGGGCTAGTGAATATGATGGACTATTAATAGTTAGTTGACTTTGAGTTCATCAAAGGGAGATTATCTTGATTGGGCCTGACCTAATCAGATGAGCCCTCAGAAGATGAAATGTACTATCCCATGAGCCTGGAAGACAAAATGACTCCATATTTTGAGAGGAAAGAGCACATGCTGGGAAACTCAAAGTGGCCTCTAATTGCTGAGAGTTGTTCCCAGCTGATAAGTAGACAGAAAACAGGGCTTCAAGCCTACAACCACAAGAAAATGAATTCTGCCAATAGGTAAACTTGAAAGAGCACCCTGACCTTC
The DNA here is from genome assembly GCA_004026885.1 of Lyroderma lyra. NCBI lineage: Eukaryota > Metazoa > Chordata > Mammalia > Chiroptera > Megadermatidae > Lyroderma > Lyroderma lyra. The sequence goes on from PVJL010003157.1 coordinate 59,233, forward strand.
AGATGAGACTTTAGGCTGTAAGACATTGAGCAGAACACTCAGCTAACCCACACTCAGATTTATGACTCCTGAAATGATAAGGTAATAAATGTTTGTTTTTTAAGCCAAGGTTATGATAATTTGTTATGCAGCCATGGAAAAATGAATAGTTTCTTTTAAATTTCTATCAAATCTGTCCATGAATATGTTTTATGGAAATTCAGGTGGGAGGAAATATTTTGCTATGAACATAGTCCATCCTGCTAAGTTGTGTGTGGTCACACGTATATTTCCTTAACTATGCTGTTATAATACAATTTTTTCCTTTAAAGGCAATGAGCATAATCTTACTAGAATTAAGAGAAAATTCTTCATTTGTACTGTCTTATTCTCTTTATTCCCACATTTCTTTTCCCAAACGAATATCAAATTGATTTCAGATAAACACTAAAAGGATATCCAGTTATAATAGAAATAATCCAATTTACTTATGGTGAAGCCTAAGAAAGCTAGGTAAAAATAAAAAGGTCATACTAATAAAGTCTTTCTAGAGATTTTAGTTTCTCTTTACTCCACTGATTTGTTTAACCTTTTTATTACCTGATTTGTGGTGCCTGCTTATGTGGCTTTCTTTGTAAGATATTCTCATTTTAATAATGTTTCTAAAGAAATATTCTTCTTCTATAATGGTGTGGCTTTAACATTTATTTTTAGTGTTTTGTAGGCTGACCATACGTACTGTTTGAAACAGGACAGTACTGTTGTTTTTTTGCCCCGTTTAAAATGGCACATCTGATCAGCCTAGTCTTTTGGTATATGTTCTTTTAATTCATTCTAGCTGGAAGTGTCTTTTGGGGTTCAAGTATAAAGAATTGGGATGGGAGGAGAAGGTAATTTTTCTTTCCATTTTTTAAAGTTGATAATCATTTATATTTTCATAAATTCTGAAAAAAAATGATTCACTCTTTAACCTTTTATATGAGTTATTTATTCTCAAACCTGATTATCCCTTTCCCCCAAAAAATTTAATGGTTAGTAAAATTCTAGAGAAATAAGTGATTGATGTTTCTCAAATACTCATTTCCGTTATTCTTCAGGTGGCTTGTATTGTACTATAAATTATTCTAATCTCTAGGAATCACTTCTCTTAGTGTCTCTCATGAAAATACATTTTTTTTTTTGGCTTGGAGTTTCAGATTTCATTATCTTTTTATTTTTTTGTCCATCCATATGTTTTTTTTTATTTATAGCCAATAAAGTAAATTTCAATCTTTCATTATTAATTTGGTTTTTCTTTTTTACCTTGATTTGGGGATATTGCATGTATTTTATTTCAAAAATCTCTTTAGAGAAATTGAATGTTTCTTTTGATTACTTACAGCTAAAAGAAACACATTAATTTCTTCTGAATGGAGCTTAAATATTAATTACATTATAAAATTATGTTGCCTTTTTATTTTGCTAATACAGCAGAATCATAAAGTATATAGGCATTTCCCATTGTCTTCTACTTAGTAATATGCATAAGTTTCCTTCATATCTTTTTAAAGCTTGATAGCTCATTTCTTCTTAATGTTAAATAATATTTCATTGTCTGGATATACTATAGTTTATTTATCCACTTGGTTTCTTTATTCACCAAAGACATCTTAGTTGCTTCCATGTTTTAAAATAATGAATAAAGCCTCTATAAACATCCTTATGCAGGTGTGTGTGTGTGTGTGTGTGTGTGTGTGTGTGTGTAAGCTTTTAACTCCTTTGGTTAAATACCAATGAGTACAATTGCTGGATTGTGTCATAAGAGTATGTTTAGTTTTGTAAGAAACTACCAAACTGTCTTCCAAAATGTCTATACCTTTCTGCACTCCCATTAATGAGAACACTTTGTATCCTCACCAACATTTGGTGTCATCAATGTTTCAAACTTTGGCATCAATGTTTCAAACCTACTTCCAATAGGTGTGTAGTCATATCTTATTTTAATTTGCATTTTCCTTATTACATATAATGTAGGGCATCTTTTCATATGCTTATTTGCCATCTGTCTATCTTCCTTGGAGAGGTGTCTGTTAAGGTCTTTGCCCTATTCTTTTTTATTTTTTTGTCCTTTTATTGTTTTAAGTGTCTTTGTATTTTTTAGATAATAATCCTTTATCAAATGTGTCCTTTTCAAATATTTTTTCACAGTTTGTGGCTTATCTTCTCATTCTCTTGACAGTATTTTTTGCAGAGTATAAATTTTTAAATTTAATGAAGTCCAGTTTGTCAATTATTTATTTCATGGATCATGTCTTTGGAGTTTCATCTAAAAGACACGGCCAAACACTAGCTCATCCAGATTTTGTGGAAGGACAAGATTATGGAGATAGGATCCATGGTTGCCAGGGTTTAGGGGGTGAGGGGATGAATAGACAGAGAACAGAGGATTTTTAGGGCATTGAAACTATCCTGTATATTATAATGGCGGATACATGTCATTGTGCATTTGTTCAAATGCTTATTATGTAGAATATCAAGAGTAAAATTTAATATAGCTTTTAGGTTCTGGGTGTTAATGATATGTCTATGTAGGTACAGTTGTAATAAGCATACTACTCCGATGGGGAATGTTGGTAACAGGAGAGGCTATGGATGTGTGACAGCAGGGGCTACATGGAAAATGAGCTCAATTATTCCATGATCAATTTTTCTGGGACACTAAAACTGCTCTAAAAATAAAGCTTATTCAAAATTATAAAATTATTTGTCACTGACAAGTTTGTATTTTAAACATGAATGATATGTCAATACCAAAACCTTTTCTGATACATATAGAAAATTTTATTTTGCTATTAATTTTCATGTTTTTATCATATTTCAAAAGGACAGACACATTTGTCAAGCATATTCTTTGTTTGCTATATTAGATCTGTTAGCTATATAGTCTAGTTCTTATCTTAATGCTATGCTACAAGATGACTTTATACTAATTTTCTAGAGTACTTACTGGTTTAGATACAGTTTTAGCATAGTAACTTGCTTTGCTATCAAATTAGATTTCTCTATACTTCTCAAAAGAGAGCGATTGTGGGTGTGATTACACAAAATTTTTCATGGTGTGGAAATGAATAGAAATATTTATACATACACATATAGACCCATACAAATGTATGCAAATTTTTAAAAATAGTGGAACTAAATAATATTTGTGGTCTAATTTATGGTATACCAATATACTAATGTCAGTTTCCTGGTTTTGATATTATCCTATAGTTATATGTGGCCATTGGAGGAAATGTGAGTGAAGGGTACAAAAGTGTCTTTACTCTATTATTACAAATTTTTGTGAGTCCATAGTTAAAAATGAAGAGTTAAATAAATAGTTTGGTTATATAGTACATTCTCAACCCTTGGTATTATTACAACCCAGTTAATCTGTTTACCTTCTTAATTGAGAAATTAAAACAAAAACTCTAACTTTAGTTAGAAATATTTATTCATAATTTCATGCAATTTAACTACAAAATTTAAACATATGTATTTGAGCATAACCACAAAGCCAGAGAGACTAATCTTCCTTTTACAAAGGGAGAGTTTGGGGTGAAAAGCAGAAATGTAAAAGGAACTTAATGTTTATAAACAGGACTTCCCATTAATACCAAATAGACCTTTAATTTAATATAATGCTAGTAGATCAGTATATAAGCTAACCAATTGACAAGAATACGCTGGGAATTTATTCTTTCTTTTGTGTTTATTTAGTAGAAACTGCTTTAATTAGCTGGCATGATATGCCTTATCAATGTTTAAAATAAATATTAATAATGTATTAATACCTCACTACATAAAAAACACCTTCTGGGTTCTTAGAATATTGATTATGTAGTTGATGGATGAGCATTAATGAGCCATCTTTTTCCCTAATGTACAAGTTTCTCCCTAGTTAGAAGTTCTGTTCTCAAGGAGACACATTTATTCTTTCAGGTCATCAGTGTGCCATTTAGTGCCTCATTAGTTTAATAGAGAAAGTCTGCTCTAGTGTACCAAATGTTATCCCAGCAGACAAAAGTTGTTTAATCTAACAAATTTAATGATAGTCTAGAATCTTGAGAAAATTATGGGGGCTCCAGAAGTAGTTTAACGATGGAAAGGAAAGACTGCAATAGCAAAAGTCAGAGGTCAAAGTCAACTTCAGAAGATACCAATAGCCTAATATGGAATAAGAGCTTGACGTGGAAGAATGACTTAAAAAAATAATTCTTCAGTGACTCTATAGTATAATGCTATAGCCAATACTTTTTCAACTTATCACCTAATAAGGAATGGAAACAAATGTTCAGTTGCATGTGCTTGGAGTGATATGCGTGAGAGCATCTAGATACTCTTCTTCATACTCATTTTAAAAATGAAATTCTGTTTATTCCAGTATTGTGTTGTTGTCATCTTACTTTTCGCCTATTATCTTCTTTATTATATATAGGGTCTTCATTATGTTCTTTGATAACTTCTAAATCTTTAAATTATTAATGTTGAAATATTTAAATTTGAGCTATTCATTTAACAAATATTCATAGGACATTATTTTTCAAGTGTACTATTTTACAACACATACACCAAGTAAAATAAAACACAGCTGCTCCCCTCAAATAAGCTGCTTCAACTAGAAAGTGTGAATGTTTATCATATGGTAGTTCCACTGCTAAACTTTTTTTTAATATTATCCTAATTAATTCTTACTATATATTTATATTGCATCTCTTGATGCTTAACTATAAAATTATACTAGGAACAATGCTACAAATAACATTGGGTCTCTTGATGCTTACAACATCAAGGAGAAGGCTCTGGTTGGGAAACCATAGAGTACCATATTTTGTTGTGTATAATATGTCCTTTTTTGCCCAAATTTGTGAGGAAAAATAAAGACATGCATTATAATGGGTAGTATTAATTCTCTATCAATATAAATATTTTAAAATTCTTTTACTTATGCTTATGTGTTAAAAGTGTAACTGGAAATCATTAACAATATCCACACACAAAATAATACCCTGGAATATGATAGTTATTTTTTTTCAAGTGGATTTGAAAACCCAACTTGCTGTGAACTAAGCAGCTAAAGGCAACCTCTTGATGTGTCAGTAAACAAGCCCTTTAAGGCCCTAATAAAGAAAGAGTGGATGTGGTGGATGTAGGCAGCTGGTAATGATTTAACACCTACAAGCAGGATCAAGAAAACATCCGTTGCCCAGATTTGTGTCAAGAAGAAAGTGGTTGTTGACATCATTTAAAAAAGTGGCCTCAGCAATACAATGGGTAAAACTGAGGATGATGAAATTTACCAGGATAAGGAAAGTGACTCTTCAGAAGACACCAGTAATATAGAAATGGGAGAAGACGATACTTCTGATATTGACAGTGACAAAGAGTTCTTGGCCTTCTATGACGTGCAAATATCGTAAATGTGTTACTGATACATAAAATTTCTCATACCTTGTATCTCTTCTTGTGTTGTGTAATTATTTGTTACATAAAATTTCTTGCACCATAATACGTTAAACAATAAAAGCTAAAATTCCTTTATGATACAAGAAACAAGTACCTAAATATACACAAATAAAAAATTTGAATTAAAAAATTAAAATGAAAGACTTTTTCCATGAAAGTTTGAGCCAAAAACATGGGTGTGCATTATGCACAGGAGCACATTATACACAGCAAAATACAGTATCTCAGTAAGAAGTTGCTTAAGGGAGCTTATTTTAGGATTTGGTCTTATATAAGGTGATATTAGAAAAGAATCAATTGAGTGTTACTCTGGATTGGTAATTTTCAAGAAGCAGAGATAACTCTATAATTGGTTATTCTAAAGAAGCTTTGTGAGGAAACTGGAGACATGCAAGAAGACTAAAGTTCCAAGTGGTTAAGAAGCAGAAGTAACTCAAGTTATTCAGGAAAGCTTGGTAATTTTTAGAGTTTGCACAGCAACCTTGTTTTAAATCTGTTCTCAGACATGATTAAGTAGTCTAGTATTTGACTCTCTTCAACGCTGTCATAAAATGTTCTTATCTGAAGTTAGTGATCAGTGAGAATGTTGAGGTTCATCAGAAGTACACCAAGACTAAGCTGTTCCTGCCACGCAAGCTCCTGGCTGTCTATTGCCCTCCAGCTGCCAACCTGTCTGTCTCCCTGCACACACACATGCCCCATGGCATCCTAAGGCAGGAGCTGAGTGTGGAGGTCATGGGGACATGGAATATCTAGAAGACAGAACTGATTCTCTCTCAGGAGTACTGTTCCTCCTTCACTCGCACACCTCACATCACCCTGTATGGCCCCGGAGGATGGCTGGTTACTCACTGATGGGTAAGATTCCTCAAAGGAGGAACAACCTAAGACAGGCAGTCACATAGGGGCCATCAGGAGAGAACTTGGGCTCGAGACAAAGGTAAGGCACAGCCCCGTTTATAATCTATTTGTGGCTACTGTCTTGCCTTTCTTAACGTTCACCCACAGCTTGTGTCGTGCTGGACATGACTGCTGTCAGGGCTGCTTTTCTCTTTCTCTGTGGGCTATTAGTATCCTAAAAGTTAGGAGACTGAGACTTAAATAAGTAACCAATTTTTAACTCTACTAGCAATATGATAAAATTCATACTTGCTTTTATTCATGGGAGATGTTAAATTTTCAAGTAATTATAGATAGCCAGAAAATTTATAAAATTTTATCCTAGACTCTGAAATGGCAAGTACCAAAAATATATACACATTTTAAGCAATTTATCTATGTATTACTTTTTGAAGTTGAATGAAATTACCGTAGCAATGTGTAATATGATGTTCTCTCAAAAAATGGCATTAATCAAACGAATGCTAGTGTCACCATGTGACAGGCAGGACAGTCAAAGAAAATGGTAGAAGCAGGTTTTCATTCAAGGAGAGTGAGACCATTTTGAAGTGGAATTTGAAATTTGAGAAAGTTGTTTTGAGTTTCCCCCACATTCTCATGACTTAACAGCCCTTGACTTCTCCCTGTGGGAGACCTTAAAGAGTATGGTGTACCACAGAAAACTAGCTACACTGGTGGTACTTTGGGAAGAAATTGAAATGGCATTGGCAGCAATACAAGTGGACTCTTCAGTCAACATTGCTCAAGCAGTAGTTCTCCATAACCAAGAGCATCTAGACGCTGATGGTAACAACTTCGAGTACCTCTTATAATTGCAGAAGTGAAATGTGACTAGTAGTCATCTTTTGTTATCAGTATATATTAAGTGTTACAATTTTAATACAGTTTTTTCCTTTCTTAAAATGTGTATATACTTATTTGGCACCTTCTGTATATCTAGAACTTCAAAATACTTGAAGCAGGAACTGAAAGTTTTCATAGAAGAAATGGACAAATTCAAAGGTATACAAGAAGGCTTTGATATTTCTCCCTCAGCAATTGAGAGAACAAGTAAAGAAGAAAATCAGTAAATATGAATATGTTGTAAAGTGCAGTATCAATGAAATTCATGTAATTTATACTTATGAAACACTTCAACCAACAATAACAGCATACACATTCTCCTAAAGAGCATATGAAACATTTGCTAATGTAGACTGTACTCTGGGCCATAAAACAAACTTCTACGAATGTAAAAGAATATAAATGATACAAGCTACATTCTGTGTCATAACAGGTCAAACAAAAATTAATACCAGAAACATATCTGAAAAATTCTCAAATATTTGGAAATTGAGCTACACATTTCTACATAACCCATGAGTCGAAGAATACGTTTCAAAAGAAATTTTAAAAACTGAATTGAATAAAAAATTGAAGTGTAATAAAATTTGTAGAATATAACTAAAGTAGAACTTAGAGGGAAAAGTGTAGCAGTTAATGCATCTATTAGAAAAGAAGAAAAATGTAAAATAACAAACTTAATTTTTAGTCTTAAGACAAAGAGAAAGAAGAGCAAATAAAATACAAGGAAAATATAAAGAGAGCAATACTGAAGATTGGAACAAAAATAAATGCAATAGAAAAATAACACTAATAGAAAAAAAAAATGAAACAAAAAACTGGTACCTGGAGAAGATAAAAAAAATTGATAAACTTCTAGTCAGACTGACCATAGTGGAAAGACTCTTGAATGGCCCCCAAGATGACTATCTTCTGTGTTCTCACCCTCTGAGTGTGTTTTGCTTCCAATCAATAGAATATGGAAAAGATAATGAGATGTCACTCCCATGAATACATTATGTTACAAAGTCTCTGTCCTGCTAGCAGAAACTCTCCTTTCTGGCTTGATGAAATAAGTGGCCATGATAAGGAAGCTCACGTGTAAGGAAACTGCCTCTCGTAAGTAAGTATAGGCAGTCTCTAGAAGTTGAGTGCTGCCTCAGTAAGAATCTGGGGCTTACTGAGACTTCCAATAAGAATCTGGGGCCCTTAGAACTATAATCATGAGGCAATAAATTATACCAACAACCAAAGTGAAGTTAGAAACATATAGCAATATACCTAATTTTATATATTATTATACATGGTGACATCATGACCAAGTGGGCTTTGCCCTAAGAATTCAAAGCTGGTTAACAATAAAAAAGCAACCACTATAACTAACCATCTTTATAAACTAAGAAAAGTCATATGATCATCTCAATAGATGCATAAAAATCATTTGCTGTCCAGTCACGATAAATACTATAATCTAGGAATAAATACAAATTTCATTAATATAATGGATATATAATGGAATATGTTAGCAAGTAATAGAAACTCATTATAATTCATGCACAATATGTATGATTCTTAAATATGCTTTGCTAATTATAAAAAACCAGACCCATACGGCTTCAAACTGTGAAATTCCATTTATATGACATCCTGGAAAAGTCAAAACTATTGCATCAGAAAATACATCAGTGCTTATAAGAAGTTGAGGGAAGGAGAGTGACTCTCAATGGGCTGCACAAGGGAATTTTTAGTTTAAAAAACTGTTCTGTTAGTTATGGTAAACACATATTTTTTTGCATCTGCCAAAACCTACTGATGTATATGTTACAAAAAGTGAACCATAACGTGAGCAAATATTTTAAAAATCAAAAGTAAGCAGGAGGAACCAATATGGAACACAGACTGTACCAAATGAAACTAACTGTTACAATTGTGTTAGACAAACTCACCAAGCAAGTGGGAAAAACAGTGCTATGGTTAGATACTGTAAGGCAAAAACCAAAGAACCAAAATAACATACCTAAATACTGTATTATAGTTGCTAAATTTGTCATAGCAGTACCAGTTAGCAATTGAAACTACTTCATATGTAAACTGGAGTTGAATAAATAAATGCAAGTATTGTAGATAATGAAGACCAAATTTCTCATTGTCAAAGAAAAAGTTATAATAACCAGGGCAGGAAGGTTAGATGAACCTTATATTGTTGGAATCAAGTTTGAGATGTTAGATTAATAAATGTAGGTGTATATGTATACATGGGATATATATGTAAAAACAGACAAAATTGGGAAATATATAATATAGTTCTGTCTGATATTTATTTATATGTTATATACATTTTCTAGTTTTGTCTCTGGAAAGAAACATGAATTTATGACACCCAGAAGCTATGATCACATCTATTAATAGTACCCAGATTTAGGTTTTAAATGTTATTCTTCAAAAAAAAGGAAACCAGTCTTGATCTAAAATTGTGACAGGGAATTATAAAATGAACCTGGAGTATTGTGTGCTACCAAAATATGTAAGGGCAAAACAAACAAACAAACAAGGAACCAAACAAATAAACTGTGCCATATCAAAAGGACATGGAAGACAACATGAAAAAGCTGCTGTCGTTCTAAACAGGAACAATTTGAGCAAATAAGTAATTTAACTAAGTAATAAATAATAGTATGGGCTTATAACACAAAGAATAAAATAAATGCCTGCAAGTTCATATGATATAAATAAATGATTGAATAAATAAATAAATGGGAAGGGATAAGCCTTCTTTATAGAGCAAGTCTAATTAATAAATGTAGAAGGAATGAGGTAAATGGGAAACAACTATAATGACAACACAGTAATAATTGCTGCCAATAACATCAGTTTGTGAGTGTAAAATTTATATGTAAAATTTTATGGAGAAACAAGATATTTGCAGAGCTCCAAATATGTCCCTCCAAATACGTGGCAATTACCTATAACAGATTTAACATATCTCAAATAGTGACTTGCTTCTAATGAATGGAGTATGGCATAGGGAAAATTTCAATTTTATTTTAGAGAAACCTAACAGCCCCTTAAGCAAAGACCCAAATTTTCACCACCAGTAGTAATTCAGATTGATACCATGTACCCTCTGATATTTGAGAAAGGCATTCTTTTCTAAAGTTTATAATTCTAGTCCAATAAGAAAGCATCCTATAAACCAGGCTTGTTCAACCCTTGGCGCATAGGCCATATGCAGCCCAGGTTGGCTTTGAATACAGTCCAACACAAATTTGTAAGCTTTCTTAAAACATGAAAATTATGCACAGACCTTTTTTTTTTTGCTCATGAGCTATCATTAATGTTAGTATATTTTATGTGTGGCCTAAGGCAATTCTTCCATTATGGCCCAGGGAAGCCAAAAGATTGGACACCCCTGCTATAAACTCAAATTAAGGAACATTCTATAACCTGCTTGACTTGTATTTTGGTGCATAGTAAATGGTAAACTATTTTAGGTCAATCTATTTGTTCTTATCTCAAGTAATTTTTGTGTAAATTGAAACATTACAGTCCATTTAGCAAGACAAATGTGTCAGAGTCTCTGAGACTAACATTTTCTACGAAACAGTTGGGGGCCTCAGTGACCACCCCAAGTGTCATACTAAAGTGTTCATCCCAAATGCATGTGACACTATTTTTTTTTTTTTTTTTTTTTGCTTTTTGGTGTGTGGGTAGCTCCCTGACTGGGAATCGAACCCAGGCCGCAGCGCTGACAGCGCCAACGCCAAAGCCTTAAGCCACTACACCATCAGGGAACTCCCGACACTATTTTTGAAAGCAAAATATAGCAAATTATCCATATTAGACCGTCTAATTTTATATCTGATGATACTCATTGATCTTCCAGGAAACCAGTTAAACAGTCCCTTCATTTGGCAATGCTGGTAGTTCCAGCAGGGCATGCTTCAGGCAACGGGACATTTTTTGCTTATTCCATCATTTCTTTTCCATATTGTACTACTTGGTAATGGATTCTCAAGGTATTTTTGGTTTCCTATATGTGTTGTCATATCTATAAACTGGGAAAATGCTATAGAATTGGGAACCCTAAGTTCCTTTTGGAAAGACCCTGAAGTTGAAGTTTCTGAGAAGATATTACTCCACAGTGACAACACACTCTGCTAGTAAGTGGTGATGATGCTATCTTTTGTTTTGTTTTGATTCTAGTAAGACCTCCAAGATGTTTTTTCATAATTCTAGGATGCTTTGATTATTTTCCAGCACTGGCTAAGAAGCTTTCTACCTTTTCTGCCAATAGGAAAATAAAAAACGGTATAGTGAGACTTGCTGACAAAGTAAAAGCTTAACGTTTGAAGGGACATTAATATTTATGACTAAAAACCTGATGGAGTCACCAGTAATTTAACTATGAGGGAAATGACAAGGATGGTTACTTTGGTGCTCTGGGAGGAGGGCCACTGGGTAGCACAACAGAAGTCAAAAGTGCACCTAAGTTAGCCATGCCTAGAAAACTAATGATAGGACAAGAAAACTCAAGAAGAGAGATGATGTCTAGTGTGATTACTCTCAGGTGAAGGCAGTATTCTTTCATCTCCTCTAGCTAGTAGCAGATGTTGGGAAAGTGGAGTGAGAAATGCAGTGGAAAAGTGGGGATGCAATTTTTCTGAGGTGACACAACAGGGATCACAGAAACCCAGGGATTTGCAGGGAATTACAAGACTGAGAAGAAAATAGCCAGGATCTTCAAAGACCTACCAGCCAGTCAGGGGAAATAGGTACATAAAAAGATTATTATAATACAGGGTCCAGAAGCAGTAACACCCTTTCTTATGAGCTGATAATCTTTACCAAATCTTTTCTTACAAAATCATTAGTAGTGAAAATATTGGTATGTTACAGAATTACATGCTTATGATTTTGTAATAAAAGATTTAGTCTAGATTACCAGTTCATAAAACAGGGTGTTTCTTTTGCCAGACCCTGTGTATTATCTAATGTGACAAACTTGCTAGGAAGTACCAGTGGAGGACACATACATTACCTAACATGTTGAGAAAGTGTTGGGAGATGAATTCAGCAATATGAGAACAGGCACAGGCCTGAAACAGCATGCTTTGCATGTAGAGAATTCTCAGCAGTTCTCTGCTGCAGCACTATGAAGTTTAAGACTGAGAGCTGTGGACAATGAGGCTGGAGAGACAGACAATTTTGAACAATGAAGATGTTCTTCATCATATAATTGGAATAAATGCCCTTGGCTCAATATTGTGTTATCATATAAATCTCATTAGTAATTTATTTCAACTCAAAACCTAATTGATTTTTATTCTATTTCTTGAGGTTTAATATCTCCAGTAGAAAAAGGAAGGAGTTTATATATGATTACCCAATTTTATGTCTCCATTTTTTTTGATGATCTTCAACCATTTTTTACTATATGTGTCAGAAATTAAAGGCTAAAATGACTGTTGATTTTTTAAAATGAACCTGAAAATTGTTCTAACACCCAAGTCTGCTCGCCCATCTAATCTATATTATTAACCTAACTCAGTTTATGTCAGTGGACTGATGTCTGAAAATTAGTTTTCAGTGATATGTTTAAAAATCTGGATGCTTGTTGAAAATCTGCCATAGTCGAGGGCCAACTATTATAAATTTTCAGTGTGTAAAATGTATTGGAATATTCTGTGTTTCTGTTGAGTGCTTCTCTGGAAGAAGATTGAAAATGAAGTGTTAAGGAATATAAAAGTAAGTGTTTATATCAACATTACACATTTGGCATGGCCACTGTTTTCACAAGAAGTGGGAAAATGTAAAGAGAATAATCTTTGAGGAACTCAATGTAATAAATGTGCATTATCATTTTTCCAATTATTGTGAAAGTTGGTTTTTGTAATATCTTGCAGATTTTGTATTATAGTTACCAGATTAGGTGTTATAATGACCAGATTACATGTGAGTAAGCTGGATCTACCTAAATGTTTTCCCATGTCAATTGGGAAATATAAAATAAACGCATTGAGCAGGATATATCCAGTGTGTACTCTTGGCAAAATACAGTATGCATTTTTGTAAGTATAATAAAAATTGGCATTTCCAAAAATAAAACTCATTCATCTTTTGAGTTTCATAGATTTGAATTCAGTTCGTATAGTACTTCTCTGTTCTCTCTTGTGTGACTCCTTCAACTCCAAGAAAGAGGATAAAACAAATAAGGTCAAAGTCAAAATGGGGATTCATTGCAATAATATGACTTCCAATGTTGCAAATACCAGTGAGGCACTGGGAAAGGCTAATTCCAGGAACTAGCAAGTCATGAGGAGCCAAAGGTATAACTCTTTTTCTCACTCTTAATCTTGTACCCTTTATCCTTCACTATCTATTTCTGCCTCTCAGTATCCTTCATCAACTGGAGTTACAAGATTTATTTCTGTTACTCTCTTCTGATTCTCTTCTTTATCTGCTCCATTCTTCTGTTTCAGCTGACTGCCTTTCTTGCGATCTGGCTCAGCCTTCCTTCTATACAACTTCCAAGTTCACAGGCTTGACAGAAACTGACTAGAAACTTTAAGTTCTAGTTTCAAATTTGGAGGACAGCCTCCAGTTAGCATGGTTGATCGGGCTATTCATCATGAGCCAATTACCCAGTTCTGGGGTAGGGCCACTTGGACTTGGTAGGGACATTCCTTTAAAAAAAATCAATTAGGGATTCTTGAGAAGGAGGTGTGAGTGTGGAGAGAAAATATTCAGTGGAGAAATATTTGTTATTTCTGGCAAACAGATTATTTCTTGAGCTTCTGAACGAAGAGCGTTTTTGTTTATGTTGAGGCCAAAAGTAATTTTTCTCCAGAATTTTTAATTTATATATAACTATAAGCCAAATCAAGCCCCACTTGATCTCCCAGCAGATGAGTTTCTGCATGACAATATTGGGAATTCTATTGGTACTCCCTAATTGTATAGACAGATCAAACCATTTAAAATACTATAGGCCTAAGTTCGAATATTGACTTTAGTTTACTACTGTTTGAAATGTGGAAAATGTTACCTTCTCTGTAATATGCTTTCTAGATTATAGAATTAGGAAAATTAAACCTAACTCATAGGATTTATATGTTGATTAAATAAAATACTCTATTTCTATTACTATACTAGCTAGCTTTTAGCAACTGATACTAAGTGCTCAGTTGTCTTGGCTTGGCATGTATGGATTAGTTTACCATATTTTGCTGTATATAATGCACACCCATGTATTTTGACCAAACTTTCAGGTAAAAAAGTCTTTTGTTTTAATTTTTTAATTCAAATTTTTATTTGTTTATATTTAGGTACTTATTTTTTGCATTATAAAGGATTTTAGCATTTTTAACATATTATGGTACAAGAAATTTTATGTAGGAAATAATTACAAAATCCAAGAACAGATATAAAATACAAAAAATTTTATGTATAAATTTTTTATATAAAAATGATTATCATATTCCAGGCTATTATTTTACATACAGATATCATTATTTATTTCTAGAGTTACACTTTTAACTCATAAGCATAAATATAATAAAAGAACATAAAACATTTATAGAATTAGTATTACCCATGTATAATGCATATCTTTATTTTTTTCTAACAAATTTGGGCCAAAAAGTGTGCATTATATATGGCAAAACACAGTAATCTATTAAGTAATGCAGCATAGTTAAGGAATAACATATGATATCTATTGCATAAATAAAAGTTATAGTCAGATATGAATTACCTGTGGTGATTTAATCTGTTTCTAAAATAATTATGTTTAGGAGAATAGTGAATTTTTGAGACTAAGTGAACATACTATAAATCATTATATACATATATATATTAAAATGCATCTAGTGCTTGGAGGTGTGTATTCTTCCATAGTTAGCACGTTCCTGTTCTCCAATCTAGTATGCAGACTTGTAATTAAAAGATGAGACATCAAGCAAAATATATAAAGTATTTAAACAAATTTAATTTTTTATTAATGAGGAAGAAATGTCAATTATAAGAAAACTAATTTTATATAGAATAGAATAAAATATCATGATATTAAACATAACTAATGGACGTCTTTCACCCTTTCTATTTTGAAAACCATAAAAACAAAAATTGAAATAATCTTTGTACTTTTAGCAAATGATGCTACATAAATTTATTAAAAATAATATAAAAAGCAAATTAATTTATGAAACATGCAATTCTTTTCATGGAAATTCTCTGAAAGGGAAACTTCATACTCTTTTTAGCCACGGTTAGCCAAATTTATACAATTCAGACAAGGACTTGAGCTTTGAGGCAATTAAATTATGATAGGTCATATTTGATGCCTAATTAACAGTGATAAAATGCCGTTTACCCTCACTCCTTTGGATGGAAACTTTGATGCATTCTAAGATAAATGTGTTTTTCTCTGAGTTAAAGAATGATGCAAAAAGGAAAACATTTCTTCCTTTCCTGCATTTTATAATGTAATGTAGTTATATGATAAGTCAATAAATTATTGATACCAGGAGCAAAAAAGATGAAACAACAAGCCTGAATACAAAATTTCTTATATTAAAGGCAGCAACAGTTAAATAAAACGTAAAATGAAACTGTAGAAGGTCCAGAGATGGTCAATTTAATGCTCAAAATGCTTGAAAGAGCTTAAGTCCGTAATCATTGTGTTGGGACTTTGAAATAACCATGAAAAGATTATGTTTGTCTACTTGTTATATGAAATGATTAAGTTTTCATATATTTATTGTTTGAGCCACTATTAGTCACTGCTTTAATCACTTCCTTTTCATCTATTGGTGTGGTAGGAATTCCTACCACAGAATTATGAGAATTGTTAAAACACGACAGCCAACTCAGGACAGATGATATCAATGAAAGTTTATTAATTATATAATCACAGCCTGGGGAGAAGGACACTGCATGCCAAGCAAGGCTACAAGTAGTTTATACTCTGGAACAGAGTGAATAATGGGGGGATGAGGGAGGCAAACTTTGTAGTATCAAGAAAGTGAGGAGCCTCCTTGGTTCCTACAGAGGACACGATTGGCTTGTTGGAATAAACTGGGCAGGCAGGATACCGAAGCCTGCTACTCAGGGAAAACCAAGAACTGCTTCTGGTCCACTTGGTAAGGAGGGTTGCTTGGCTGGAGGACTTTTTCTGCAGAAACAGAAGAAGGGGAACTTGATGTTAGGCCATTAAAGTAGCACATAATATTAAACCTTAATTTCAAGCTATTCACCACAGTAGTAAATACCCAAATTAGTATTGTGACCACTGACCTGCAGAGTCTAGCAGTCCATTCAGAAAATTCAAATGATCATTTGTTCAGTAGTAAAGATAGGTTATAAAAGTTTAGTTTAAAAATTAA
Source organism: Lyroderma lyra (assembly GCA_004026885.1). NCBI lineage: Eukaryota > Metazoa > Chordata > Mammalia > Chiroptera > Megadermatidae > Lyroderma > Lyroderma lyra. The sequence continues at coordinate 75,804 of PVJL010003157.1, forward strand.
ATTTAAAAGGAAATTTTACTAAGACATAAACAAAACAGTTTTATTATTTCCTAACCAAGATTACACTTGTACTATTTTTATATTTATGGATAATAACTGTAGAATGAAAAATGTATATGTAAATATTGGTATATGTAAGTAAAGAAATTTATAGTAAATTTATTTTTTCCTTTTCACTAACTTTTTTTGACCAAGATTTAAATTATATATTATGTAATTTCTTCCAACACCCCATTACACATATTCCTTGAAATTTTAATTATTTAGTAATTATAGGGAGCTATTTTGGGTATACGAGGGCTGTCTGGAAAAAATTCCAGCCATAAATGCCTCTCTATTTTCCATATTGTATGGTTGGATACTTTCTAGACAGCCCTCAAACATTTGCCTGCAAATCTCCCCATTACATTATTTTAGGATTTCCCATTTGCAATCTCTCCCCTTATTTTCCAGTTTCTAGTTAAAGATGTAAAAATAGATTCCATTCTATGATAAGTGCCTCTATCTTCACTTTTGTAACTGTCTATGTGTACTTCTGACATCCTGCATGCACATAACCCGGAAACCCTATTAAGAAATTGGCATTTTCCCTGTCAATTTGGACTATTAGCCTTCTAACTGACTTCTTAGGGCTGACACTTTCTTGCACTTTCACTCTATGTCCTATTGCTCAGTCTTAGGTGCCACTTAGAGCCTACAACTCATTTCTTTTTTCTTTTCTTTTTTTCTTTGTTGGTAGTTTCCCTGGCTGGGAATTCAACCCAGGCCACAGCGTTGAGAGCACTGAAGCCTAGCCACTGCACCACCAGGGAACTCCTCATTTTTACATTATTATCTTTCCAGGGTTCAATTTTTATTTTCTGGCTTAAACACTCTTTTTCTCATTTTCTTTAAACCTGGCATGGAAAGACTATGTAATTAGGTCAACTGAGTCCTGGTTGTTTCATCTTGATCCAGTGACGATAAAGTAGGACAAGAAAGAAGCAACAATACCATGCCGCTGACTTACTCTTACTGGTTTCAGGTAGTGAATTCTTGAAAAATACTTTCATTTGGAATGTTGCTAAAAATATTTGACCTAATAATTGGAAAGACATAATAATTTAATGACTTTTAATACCTTGCCAAGGAGTATATTAAATTCCTGCTAAAACTTCAAAACTCATTATTTCAAGTGGACATATGAATTTTGAATTTACATGAAAATAGAAAAATTTCAGGTCACCATTAACGTTGCTTGGGCAATTCTACTCAAAATCAGTTTAAATATATGACTAAAATAAAAGTATTTTGGCATCAAAAGTCAAATTTTAGCAGATATATTTAAATTTCAGTATGTTCAAATGAGATACATAAATTATATTTTCTATTGCATTTAAAATTTTGACTTTCTATAAAAGATCAAGGGATATATTATTTTTTATAAAATTATCCCAAAAATGAACATTAAGAAAACTGAAACAAAAAATAGACTATAGAAAAGTTTTTCTTCCTAGGACATTATAAAAAAATTATATATAAATTTTTGGTAGGATTACTAATAAATCATTTTAATGCCTCACCAGCAAATGCAGGTAGACTAATAAATATTAATTTTATATTTTAAACTTTTTGACTTTTAGACATAGAAAATTGACTAAAACAAGATATAGAGACATTGTAGAATACTCCAGCTTTGTGGGGGCCTTTAAATTAATTCAATAGTCACATCATGAGTGATTTTGACACATAAGTAAAGAAATTTTGAAAAATGAATTCCTGCAACTCTCCAAAAACTTATGGAAACAAAGCCGTTATGTAAATATGGTGTCTGATTCTCCCATACACATATGCTCTTTCATCCTTGGTCATTGTTCAATCTTGACTTTAGACCAACTGTCAGCACAGGCTGTGGGAGCAGAAGGTCAGGAAGACTTTAGTACAAATCAGCCAACTGTGGGTGACTGGAAGAAAAGGAGCTTACCCAGTTCCTAGAAAAGCAGTTAATAAATAACAGTGACTGCTGCAGTTATGCAATTACACAGACCTTGATAAGATATTTATTCTGAATTATGAAGTAAGTAAAAGAAAATATTTTTATAGGAGATTTGCTCTTGAATTATCAGAACTGATTAATTTTCTAGATAATGTTTTTCAATTTTGTTTTATATTAAAATGCAAAAAAATGACAATAGTATTCATTATTTACCAAATAACAATCTTGAGATAATAATTTGACCATAATAAGTTTAATATATTTGTTTTTATTTTCTCTTTTGAATTATTGCGGCAGGTGTGCAATTAGAATTTGTTATTGTAAAAAATGCTGAAATATCAGTAACAAAATATTTAACTTGAATCTTCAGTTTTTTTAAAAAAAATAGGATTTAATTTACTTGTAAATCATAGGAAGCTTGATATCTTTTTTCTTCCTTCCTCCTTTCCTCCTTTCCTCCTTCTCTCTCACTCTCCCTCCAACTATTTCTCCTATCCAACATCTTAAATCATTCCATGAATAATCTAACAGGTGCTACTAATCTTGAAAGCAAATTTAGATTTTGGAGAAATTAGAGAGTTGCTCCGTAAGTCAGTATTTCTTTCCACCAAAGAACATTATTTGCAGCGATGTTCAACCTTGTGCATTTGGAAGAAAGAGAAATGTATTCAGGCATTAATATTTTAATACAATACCTGAAATGTGGTAGGTTTTAGTGTCATTAGTATGTCATTTAGTGTCCTGGTAAATATATATTTGCTTTTAACTTTGAAATCCTGGCTTTCTAAAAGTTGGAATGCACAATAGTACAGGAAAAAATTATTATTTAAAATATAATGACTATTTTAGATGTTATAGTTTGTAAGATACAAGGGTATTGTCAGATTAAAGCTTTTAATATATATTATTCCATTAGTAAACTAAACCATAGCATATTGAGAGAAAATGCATATAGATATTTCAGTATTAAGAAAATTGATCACTTGGTTGGTTAAACTATCATAAATACTTTCTGAAAAAAGTTAGAATTAAATTTATATTTAAGAAATATATTGCAATATTATATAGCATCCAGCAGAAGTAATGCCCAGACTCGAGTTATGATTGTATTACAAAATTATCATCATACGTGTTTGTAATTTTGTAATGAAAGGTTTGATATAGATTACCAGCTTATAAAAAAGGGGACATTATTTGTCTAATATAAGCATGTGTGGTTATGGTTTTGTATAAAATCATAACTTAAGTCTAGGTGTTACTTCTGCTGAAGCCTAAATAGTCTTATATACTAGTGCATTTATTAAACAATGACATATATCACGACAGAAATGACCATAGAGGCAAACAAATTGGGATTTGTGCAATAGATTTGGGGAAACCAGAGAGCTTAAACAAAATGGCTCCATATTTTCCAGCCATCTCAACACATGTACCTGCCAAAACTGTAAGATTCTAAATTTCTAAACCTCTGGCTGTAATTCTGAACTCCATTCTATTTGTTACTGACATCAAGGTGCAATCTCTGTCCCTAGTTAGAGATTCTATTCATGTCTCTCTGGACTTGGTGTTTGTCATTCATCCCATTGGTTAAACTGAGCCTCTTCCTTTTTCTCTCCCGCCTGGGTTTTCTATCACTAGTTAGTTATATAGGACATTATAATTCAATTTGAATCAGATCCTCATCTTCTTGTTCAGATGACTCACCAGATCTTTCTTTCTCGATTCTTGTCGAATATGGCTAAAACATGGGGTGGCTCTTAATCTGGTAAAAAAATGTTCTTAAAATAGCAATTGGATTAACTGTGGTGTGGTAGATTGCAAAATTAGCCATAAAATTCTTTCTTTTTTCTGCAATCATGACACTCAGTAATGTGAATTTGCCATTCCCTCAGTCAGAAGGGGAACCCAGCCTGTTTGAGGCTTGCTTTGACCAATAAAATGCTGCAAAATTTATGTGACTTCTGAGCCATTAAAACATAATGTAAAGTAGCTAAAGAGCAAAACCACCTGGAAAGAGAGGCACACCTTTTAACCGTCCCAGTCCAGCCCAAACCCCAGCTAACAGACAGATGAATGCAGCTGAATGAATGAGCCCAGACTGAGCCCATCCAATCAAAATCATCATCTCATCATCATCATAGTAATAATAATAATAATAATAATAATAATAATAAGCCACCAACAATTGTAATTTTAAGACACTAAATTTGGGGGGATTTTTGTTTCAGCAATAGATAAATGAGAAAACAAGTTAGAAGACACCTATGTAAGATAGAATAGTAGAAGTACAAAAATCCTGATTCAATCAGATAGTAAGGTCAAAATGGAGTCCTGCAATTGGCTAGATACAACAGTTCTAGATTTTGGTTATGAAAATATGCCTGAAAATGAAAAATTTCAGTACATTTAGTAGACGTATGTTGCGGTATTCCTTAGGTCCTAGGAGAGAAACTAGCAAGAAATCACACAGAATATTTCTACTGTAACCAGAAAAACTGGAATTTAGAGCCTTAGTTTTAAAGGGGCTGGGCTGCTAACATATTTATTAGATTTACTAACAATAAGGAACAGAATACAACACTAATCCTAAGAATTGTGTAAGCACAAGGAGTATAGAGGTACTACACTGGGGTTCAGAGTTTACCTAAGTTTATGGGGTCAAGGAGAATTGAGACAAACATGTTTGGGGCACTAAATCCTGAATCTAAAGATCTTGGTCTAAGTTTCTGCTAAAAAAGATCACTGAAGCTGAAGACTTTCCTTGTAAATATTCAGTCAGTCTTCAAAGCATGGTTAAACCAAAAGGAGATGGGTTTGGGAGAGAAGTACCCAGAGTCAGAATAATCAGGGCAGAAATCAGAAATATGCTCTATCTGCTTGTATATTCTGCTTGATGTACACATCTTCCTGCTTTGTGAGCTACTCCAGGTTAAGTCGTAATCACTTTTATTATTGCATACAATCAAGAGCATTTCAAAAACATTTTTATAAGTTACATAATTATGTTGCTAAAATACTCTTTGAAGCCAACATTATCATTCTCCTTTAAAAATGAAAATGAAGCTTGAATAAAATAAATGACTTAGAATACTAGCAAGGTCCAAATGTAGGAAATAGGGTCTGGGATGCAGATTCCTTGTCATGGATAATCCAAAAAACTACAGTTTCTCATGAGACTACCACATGTGTTGCTAATACTATCAACATGTTTGGTGGATAGTAAATAAAATAACTGCTTAATTTTACCATAAGTTATAGTTTTTAAAATAACTCATATACATATTTTTTATACACTGTGTATTTCCTAATATATTAGCCTATGTGGCATTAGCATGGCATTGGTCCCATAAACACCATAATGATTTTAATTTTATTTATATAATTTTATTTTATATAATTTTATTTATATTCCCTTGGGTTTCTAGGACCTTAGTAATAATTTAAAAATAATAGTTATACAGATATAAATAGAAAAATATAAATATATTTGAATATGATTTAAAACTACATATACATATACAAGGGTTGTCTGGAAAATATCCAGCCACAAATGTCTCTATTTTTCATAGAACATGGCTGGATACTTTCTGGACAGCCCTCATATATGTAGATGATATATTATATATGTATATGTGTATATACCCATATGGGGAGAAAGAGAAATTTAGACATTATCTGAGTATTTTTAAAAGATCAATCAATTTAATTACAGTTTCAACAATAATCAAGATTTCAAACATGCTTGGCTTGGCACACTGAGGCTGATCAGACATACTGTTTTAAATGGGACAGAGAACAAAGTCCTGTCCCATTTCCTAGTCTCACTGGGCTAAATTCAAGGCATCAGTAGGCTAAACATACTTAACCATTGGAAATGGGACAATACTGTTGTTTCCTGTCCTGTTGAAAATGGTATGTCTGGTTAGCCTAACACTGAAGACAAAAGAATCACTAAAAGAGAAATTCTGCATTATATTTTAATCATTATGCTTTTGTTTCATAAATTTATCCTTGCTTTTGTTTTTGTTTTGTTTGTTTTTTTGTTTGTTTTTTTGTTATTAAACAAAGAATAATTTTGGAGGTAAATATTTTGAATAAAATGTGTATTTTTGTTTTGCAGTCTTATGGTTTTTTAGTAGTTTAGTATCAAATATATATTTTAAATTATATGATTAATTAATATATGAAATTATCTACTTGAGAATTTGATCCATAAATTAATACATAATTTAAAATACTTTCTCTACTTTATTATTAGTTATTTCAGAAAGACTTACCTCTTACATATAAAACATTGACATAATGGTTTTTTCCTAGCTAGTGCTACTTGAGTGTGTTCTGACTACCATTACCACCAGTCAGCAAGAACCTAAGACATTAAGAGGAAGCATTGCAAACCTTAATAGCCATCATGGATGTCAAACTTTCATACTTTGGGGTCAAGAATAGTGAATGACAGCAAAATAGTACAAGGGAATGTTCAGAGGTGATAGAAATTTCCCATTATTTCTTTGGGTGATGGGCTTCTACAAATGTAGAAATTCATCAAATTTTATTTCAGTACGTAAGAGCTGTCTGGAGAGTATACAACCACCATGTAATATGAAAAATAAGGGCATTTATGGCTGGATTTTTTTTCTGGACAGTTCTCATACACTTAAATAAATTTATTTTGTTGTATGTAATATATACTTAAATAAATTGATTTCAACTAATGTTTGATTAAAAATTAAAATGATTGTAAAAATGGCAACTGATAAAAGTACATATTTTTCAGATTTTTATGTGGTTTTAAATTATAGTGGAACTTACTTTATGATATACTTTGACATCACTGTTACATTTGTGCTTGTGATCAGTGGATGCATCTCTCTGAAAAGGGTAGAGAACGAAGAGGCTGTTGGTACAATAGTAAAATGATGTGCTGTGTTGGACATGACACAAAACGCGCACTAGATATAAGCAATAGGAGCACAATACAACATGGTATATCACATTTTATTTTGAAACTTTTTGCTCAAAGCTGGGATTTAGATCCTTCCACTCAAGCTGCCATTTTCCCAGCCTCATTTCTCTTGTGACCTGTTTATAATGTTAAATTATATATGTGATCATTTATATACATCTTATACCTCTTGCCAGCTTGAGTCCTGAATAGCTAGAAAAGTGTCCTGCACACAATTGGTGCTCAATTAAAATTAATGGAAAGGATGAAATGAATGTAATACGGTGATTTTACGTTATCGCCTTGATGAATATTTAAGCTTAGCATTTCAGTTTAGACCTGCATTATGTTTAATGAACCATGTTTTACTTTCTTTAAACTCAGTAAAATGCATTAACCTTTCATTTTATTCCATAAACCTGGTACTTAATTGTACATTTCTGGCTTTGTAATGGTTAGGATTAGACTGTCATTTGAATGAGCTCCAAGTTTTCTTGTGCTAAATATGACAGCTTTGAATACACTCGTACTTCTCTTATTCATTCACATCTTGGCAGTGTAATCCAGCAAGCAGTCATTTCCAAAGCAATAAACAAAATGAGAATTCAGAAGTTTAAAAGGCACACATTAATAAAAAGGACACTTTTTTTTATTCATGTAAGTTAGTTTTCTCTGTTAGAAAATATACTCCAGGAATTAGGTTTGGCTTTTAAAATAAACTTCTCCTTGAGAAATATTGTGTCAAGTATTAAACAGAAAAATGCATGAATGTTTAGGTGTGACTAAAGATAAGCATGCTGTTGGCATCATGTCAAGATTTTGCTCTTATCTAATTGACCTATTTAAGTGAAAATCAAATTTCTCATCAGTGATTCTTTATTTAATAATTGCCTAAATTCTATGTAAAAATATACTCACATGCAGAAATTAATATATAGAAATATAACAGTGTCAAAGTGAAACAATGCCTATGTATGAGCATATTATCTTGTGTTTAAATTGAAGCTATGTGAATTCCAGTAACAGAAGAGGTGTTGACATTTCTTTTTTCTTTTCTTTTTTTTTTTTTTTTTTGGCATAGTTCTAATGGTGAACTTTGGTTAAATAAACTACACTTTTTCTACTATTTTCTATGGACTCTGTGCAGGTCTTTACTAAGCTTGTGATGATACTGCATGTTGAAAAAGTTGGAAGAAAAAAATCTTGTCAGAAGAATTTGAAACTGAGTATTTATAAACAAGAGTTAAGTTTTAGTAAACCAACTTCCCCATTATCTACATGTTGATTCATTAGTTAATGCCTATTTATTGAGCCCTTATTGAATGCTTGCCATGTGTGAAGTATGTGGCCATGTTGTCAACACCTTTGAATAAGACAGGAGAGTAACAAGGCTGAGGTGGCAGTGCACAAAGCTGGAAATCAACTCTGAGTTGAATTATGAGACATAAGTAGTAGGTGACATCCAGTAGGCAGGATCTCACAGTTCTCAGAAATCCCACTTTTGAATTAGGCACACCGAGGTTAAATTCCTGATTTGCTATCTATAAACTGTGTTGCATGTGACTATTTAATATCTCCAAGCTCTTTCTTTTATTCAATTGTATCACAGCTGACACTTATAAAGTGTGAACATAGTATATTTGAGGGTTTATTATGCCTCTGGGGTTAAATGCATTATTTTATTGATAATGAGTAGGCTAACCACGGAGGTGGAAATGACTGATTTTGCTGCTGCTCCTGCTGCTGATTTTTCTATAGAGTATAACAGGAGGCAGTGTTTTGGGGGGTGTTCAAGATGCCAAGACTGAATTAAATGTATAAGTATTTTATTAAGGAAACCATGTAGTTGAAAAAAATAATGATGAGGAAGTCTAGGTGTGAGTGGGAGAGTTATCAACATGAAAATCTGATCCCAAGGGAAGGAGATAGACTGATTTGGAGTCTAAGGAATGTTTAGCTAGGTCTTCCGACAGAGAAAGAACCCACGTGCAACCCGGCCCTGATGGATTTTAGAGCACAGCACCAGGGGCCCTTGGTTAATTATGCCCCTTGCGATTGAAGGTCTGCGTGGCTTACTTTCTATTGTGGACCCACACTTAGAAGAGGTATGGTGAATGGATTCAAATGGGGACAGAGCGGCATTTAGGAGGAGAAGCCTACTAATGACTTTCATTTTATAGAGATCCCAGAAAGTTATTGTGACCATTCATTGTAAACTCAATATTTAACCTTTTCTTTTTGATCCAAAGCTTATCTTCACCACACATCATTTCTAGAATTCCTTATAGTTTTATAATATGATACAGTTTTTAAAAGAATATTTATCTTTTCTATTGGAATTCCATAAGACCTATAACATTGGTAATGGACAGGATATCATTTGAAGAAGCCAAGTATGGGAGGGAATGGAAGTTCTAGACACCAGAGATTTGTCCTACCCCCATGCCTGGTGGTGTTTTAAGTGGCTTATTCTTATCTAGTGGCAGCAGCATCCCAGAAGGGCACAAGTGGAACAAGGATAAGGTTTTAAGGTCATCCTTAGAGTGAAGATTATATTGTCAGTTGAGCTGGTGATCCTGCAAAGGAGAGGGAAGAGTCAAAGGCAATGTTCAAATCTGTGTGACTGAGAGGATAAAGCCACAAATAAGGATTATGCCCCTTGGTGGGGTCAATTGGTAGACTCATTATTTAGCCACATTTGTTACGGAAGCAAAAATAGAGCAGGTGTGCAGGGGAAGTATCATTCTATGATTTCAGAGTTCATTTTGTGTTTGAAAATCAGAATAATCAAACAAAATATGTTCCTATTGTTATTCCAATGTATCATTTCAGCACCTCTGATGTCAGCTTTGGAAATTGTAAGACAACGTAATGTAGCTTCTCACAGTCTTACCAGACTCCTGGGAAATCAGTTCTAAAAGATAAAACCTTAGCTAAAATTTGATATATGTTTATTTGCACATGCTAAAAATAGCAGGAAATATGAAGATTATGTAAAGCTCTTTTGTTATCAGCTTCGATGTACTGGAAGAAAACCAAACTACTTAAGCTATCAAAAGGAGACACTATTTAACTATACCAGACACTCAAATAGGTCACAGTGTAGGCATTTTCTCACGACTGCTATCAAGCTGACAAGCAAATACAAGGTTTGCAAATAAATGTCATTTTGCTTTCACATTTTCTATCATAGAAGCAACAGTAGGAAAGATAATTTGGTAAATTTTAAATTTTTTTTTCTTGAGGTTTTACAAATGTGTTGTCCTTCCTTGTTGTGAATTGAATAAATTAAATAATACAACACATAATCTCACACATTGCCTGATTTTGTGAATGTTCCTGCCAGCTGTTGTGACTTTATTGAGTAATACATTATCAGTGTGATAGTGTATTTGTGATGATGAATCACACTGTTACATAATTAGAGCAATTGTGTCCTGATGATATATTAACTCAATAACCTAGTAGCAGGCAGAAGAAAATTATTTTAGAAATTCTGATTCTACATGATTATTTTTTTAAGTACATTGCATATAACATTTAAGTAGATTGTACTATAACAGTTAAACAAAAAAATGTTTTTATCCAATGTTTCCATTTTACAATTGGGAATAATTTAGGAATGGAGGAAATTTGCTCCTGGCTTAACTACAGTTCTAACTTTCTAAACCTGAAAAATTATTCTGAAACTCAGTTTTCCTACTTATCAAATATAAATAATAATGGTTACGTCAGGATGTTACTGTAAGGACAAAGTGAGTTTAAGTATTTGGGAGGCCCTGCGAAGAAAGCTGCAAAGGCAGCATAACTTAGTGCTTTTGGGTTATAGCATGGGTTATCTTACTTTAGGTAAAAAAGTTAATTAACTTCACTGTGCCTCAGTTTCTTCTAGGAAAAAAATAATAGGAAAGAGTTACTATTTGAGATGGTTATGTGATTTAATTGAGAAAACATTTGTAAATTTTTTATAGACATGTCTATTTAACATAAATGTTTGTTAAATAAACACACTATTTTTAAGATCATGCCTCAATGTGTCTTGGTCACTGTGATGGTTAATTTTATGTGGCAACTTGATGAGGCTATGAGGAACCCAGGTTATTTGTTCTAACATTATGCTGGGTGTTTCTGTGAAGGTGTCTTTGGATGAGTTTAACATTTAATGTGGGTGGGCTCATCCAATCAGTTACCAGGCAGAGGAAAACAAAAGGCCCGTCCTTATTTAAATAAGAGGGAACTCCCCCTGCTTGCCTGACATCCAGCTGGAACATGTTTGTGTTTGTTTGTTTGTTTTTCCTGTCTTTGAGTTCATACTGAAACATTGTCTTCCCTGGGTCTTCAGACTGGAACTACGCCATCAACTCTCCTGGCCCTCCAGTTGCCAAATGCAAATTTTGGAACACCTTAGCCTCCATAATTGCATGAGCCAATGCCTTATAATCTCTCTCTCTACGTGTGTGTGTGTGTGTGTGTGTGTGTGTATGCACACACATAGTATGTGCGCATGTAATATATATGTTTCTCTATATAATTACATATTTGTCTCTAGCAACTACAATGATATTACTTCAGATAAAATGTTAGAGTGTTTGTAAATGTGAAAAAAGGAACACAAAGCAAGGCTAAATAAATATGGTAACCAAGTTTGTAATAAGTTACATTGTATACTTCTTACAGAGATGTTATTATTTAAATGACTCATAAATTAACTATGCATTTGTTATAGGATCAAGCCATTTATTAACTTAATTTTCTGTTTGTCATACAGTATCAGAGTAGATTTAAATTTAATTAATCTTTCTGTAGTGTCTACTTGAATTTTTATATCACATCTGGAGAAGGTCATAGACATATAATTACTAGATAAATGTTTCATTTTTATAAATCAATAGTGATATAGTTACATTTTAGTAAATTTATACTATGGTTCTTTTTACTTAAAAAAATAAATAAATATTTGAGACTTTTTTCACAATTTCAATGTCAAGCCAGAATAATTTGATCAGATACGGACAAAACTATTAATGATGTAGTGAGTTTCAGCAGCAGCATTTCTGCTTAAAATTGAAGAAACTAATTTCTAATATAGTTCATTGTTATCATTTGTGGCACTTAGGTTCTATAAAGTTACCTTTAATAATAGATTATTAAATACAGTTGTGCCCACTAATCCTCTCTTTTACTTTCTACAGTTTCAATTACCCACACTCAACTATAGTCCAAAAATATTAAGTGGAAAATTCTAGAAATAAACAATTCAAAAGTTTTATATTGCATGCTTCTGGGAATTCACATATGCTAAATAGAAGCCATAGAGTGCTTTCTTTATGTCAAAAGCTGAGTACAGTACAATAAGATATTTTGAAAGAGAGCACATTCACGTAATTTTATTATGGTATATTGTTATAATTGTTCTATTTTGTCATTAGTTACTGTTGCTAATCTCTCATTGTGCCTAATTTATAAATTAAACTTTGTCATAGGTATGCATAGATAAGTAAAAACAGTAAATACAGGGTTTGCTACTATTCACGGTTTTAGGTATTCTTTGGGAGTCATGGAACATACCTCCCTGCAAAAAAGGGAGTACTAGCATACAGAACCATGGCTCCTAGAAGAAATATAGGTTCATGTTTTTGTGAGCCTCTGGTCACAGCATTTTTGTCAATCAATCAATGTATAATCTTATTGTATGCATGTTTATATTTAAGTCTTCCACTTTATTAAATATGTATTGTTGATTCATTAACATTAAACTCATTTCCAACAGCTCTATAACCCCTGTCTGAACTAAGTTTCTCAGTGAAGACATATTATGGCCTTCTTGCTGTTTGAAACATTAGCTAGCACTTCAGCACTGCACTAACAGAAAAAACAAAAGGAGAAAAACAGAGCACTAAGTAGACCATCCAAAGGAGACTTATTTATAGTGTGAGAGATGAGACAAAAAGGCAGTGTCACCTTGTTGGACCTCAGCTAAGAATGTGTTTATCAGGGGACTAAATTTTTCACCTCTGTATATCTGTTAAAATCAATGATGCAAGTAGTGATTTGGGGGTTAAAGATAAATTTTAGCAAATAGACAAATATTCAAATTCAGAACCTGTGAATAAAGATGATCAATGGTATCTGTACATTTTAAGTATACGCCATACTTAAGATCTATCAGTAGTCTACATACAAGGGCTGTCCAGAAAGTATCCAGCTATGTAACTATTCTCATTATATTGCCAATGGCTGGATTTTTTTTCCAGGCAGCCCTCGTATTTAACTAGAAAATTCTTAAGTTCATAAAATATGAATTTTAGAGAAAATCATTTGAATCGGAGTGTGCTCTTATGTAAGGAAACTAGGCACCTGTGAAATAGTTTTAATGGCACAAATGCAGATGAACTCATTAAAAATAACACATTGCAAGAAGTTGCTTGAAGAGTAATTTTGAATAACTAAAATGTAAATTAGATTTAAGATTATAACGAATTGTCGATTCCCAGTCAGGGAACTACCCACATTAAAAAAAAAAGATTATAAAGAATCGTGGTTCTAAAAATAAAAGTTAAAGAATTCGAAAACATGGGCAATATTTTCATGCTGTTTTGCATATTTTTGTTCATTCCAATAGCTGTATATCCAAGAACATTCTTAGCAGAATCCTGAAATCTGATTATTCTAGTTCATTGCATATGCAAAGTAAAACCAGAAATCTACAAGTTTTTTTCATATGCAACTACAGTGGTCACTTTAATGTTAGTTATGAAAAGCCCAGCAACACCCTCTTTCTTCAAGGCATGGGCTGAAGCAGGGCTTTAAAACTATTTCTAAGTTATGTAATTTAAGTAGTATATTCTTGAAGCATTAAATGTAGGAGGATGTCTGGATATTAATGACTATTGAACTGACAAAATTTGCTCAATTATTACTAAATAATTAACAGTTAAGGTAGAGAATAACTTCTTAATTAAACACACCTGGCTTCACAACCCATTGCCACTGCCGTGAAGGTGAATGATTTCAACTCAGTTAATGAACTGCACTGAGCCTCATTTCCCTCCCAAGTAGGTGGATGTAGAATGGAATAGTGATTGTTGCTATTAGCTCAAAAGGAGCATTCTCAGCCTTAGAATTTCTGTTCTGCCACCCAGGAGCTCTGTGGGAAAATTATCATCTCAAAATGCACCTTTCTCATCTGTTTAAAGCATATGATGATAGGATTACCCTGTGTCAGTCTGGATTCAGTTGCAAATACAGAATCTGTTCTAACTAGGTTGAACAGAAATAATTTATGCTAAAGAGCTTTCAGAAATATTGAAGAGGCTGAATATAACACTTGTCTGAACAGAGAGTAATTCACAATTGGGCCGCAGTTCTCAAACAGTAGCTAAAGCACCCTGTTGTGCTGCTGTGAAGGTATCTGACCCAGAGAGGCCAAGTCATAGTTGAAAATCTTGAGCCAAGGACAGTGATATGTTTGACACTGTGGGAACTACTATTAGGTTGCTTTGACTCATTTAATAAGTGGAACATAATATATGTGCTGAAGATTACACTATATAAACATTCCATAAATATTATGTTTCTATTTTTATTTCTTTGCTTTGCTTAAATTATTGAAACCATAATGTTTCATAAAGCTACCCCGTAGCCATAACATCCCCAGAATTTACTATTTTATAAATACCTCCCTGTATGTTTTTCTAATATATTACTTTTTCTTCCCAGAATGATCACAGTCCAGAGTCCAGAGTCATTTATCAAGATTGGGCGACAGTGGAATTTGGCATTATACCAACTTCCAACACTAAAAATAATACGTAATGAAGGAATGAATAAAATTAATAAACACAGAAACAACAGATAGTATGAGTCAGTCCAAAAGGGAATGTAGTTGGCACTTAGAAGAATCTGCAGATGCCTGAAGGCGTCCTGGAACAGTGCCATATCATTTGGTTATAATACAGTGTTTTTCAAATTTGATTACATATTAGAATCACTTGGCAAATTTAGAAGTGCTGCCCAAACCTGGATCTACCCCCAAGATAAGCCAAAACTCTGGGGGACTAGTAGGATCAGCATACTCTAGAAAAATCTTGACCTCTGGGATCCATTCACTCATATATGAAATGTCACCATGATGAAGACAGTGGAAACTTGAATAAATGAGCTGGCCTTACTCCAACCCTGAGGCCTGAAGCAGGAGACTCAGGCACATACTTCCGCTGTTGCCTTAGGAAGTAAAGGACAGCTAACCTAATGCTGCACCCCTCCCTGACAGGGCTGGAAAATGCTTTTCATGCCATTTGCTCACAGTTAGATGAGACTTGATGCACCAACAAGTCTGAGACCCCCAAGACAATTTAGAATTATAATAATAACCCAAACTTAAGGATTCTGGATAACAAGACAGGAGTAGCAGTTAAAACATTAGTTAAAGCATTTATTTTAGAAGTAGGAAACATAAAAAATATATACTATGTAATTTCCCAAATGAACAATTTAATAAATGAGTTGAAGAAGATATAATCACTGTTGAGACCTGAATTTTTGGCTTAAAATATCAAATGGAAAAAACATCTCAAAGCGTAGGAGAAAAATAATTTGATAAGTCAGGAACAAAGAGCACAATAGAAAAATGTGGAAATAATATGAAGAGGCAATTCACAGTGGAATAAGCCCAAATGGTGAATATGCATATGAAAAGACACTCAAACTAATTAGTAGTCAAAAATGCAAATTAGGGTAACATTAAACAAATATTTTATACCCGTAAGATGGGCTGTTTTAAAATTAGGATAATAACTACTGCAGATGGAGAATTTTCTCTGAAAAATTGATCATATATATAACTGACAGTAGGTTAAATATGTAAGTACAGCAATTTTAAAAGCAAAATGGTGACTTCTATTAAAAATAAAAATATATGTAGACTCTGAATCATCATTTACATTTCTGAAAATCTATTTCATAGGATTAATTCTACTCAAATAATATATGTATAAAATTGTGTATTGCAGTATTGGTCAAAGAAGAAATAAAAACCCCTTCAACCTGTCAATATGTTAGTGAATTATAATACACTTAAATAATAAAAGGAAATGATGTACAGACAAGAAAAAAATTAATTTGAACTATATAAATAAAGAAAATACTTCCATGAAGAATGAAAATCAACATAACTTGATTTTATGAACATAAAATAAATAGCCATATATAACCATGTTTTTAATTATAAATAATTAATGGTTATTATGATTTAAAATTTTTATTAAGAATTTTATTTATATAGTTTATTTAATCCTCTAAAACTCCTATACTACATTTGAGCAAGCTGAGATATGTTAGAGTTTAGTAACTTAATGTTATTTACCTGGTAAGAGGCAGAACCAGATTAAATTACCTTTTTAAATTTTTTGTATTTTTAAAACTTAAAGTTGGAGGCGATATCAAAAGTAAAAATACTTTTGCCCCTGATAGTCAGATCAAGACATAGAATACTACTCTGTTTTCCTTCTCATCACTACTCTTTGCTTCATACTTCATGTTTCCCAAGGGTACTTTGCCTCTTAACACTATCGATTACTTTTGCCTGTTTTTGAAAATTATATAAGCAAATTCAAATAGTATATACTCTTATGTCTGGATTCTTCCCCTCAATATTATATTTTTGAGATTCATACATATTATTGTATATAATTGCAATTGTTCATTTTACTGATGACTAGTGTTTAAATGCATGAATATATTTCAATTTATTTTATTTTTGATAGACATTTGGATAATTTGACCTTATTGATCATGAAGAAAATGTAAATTAAAACAATAATAATCAATTTGATTCATCATTAGGAAAATCCAAATTAAAATAATAATGGTATAGTACCACATCCCTTCCCAAAATGAATAAATGAATGAATGAATGAATCAATCAATGAATCAATCAATGATTACATGGATGGATGATAAATAGATAGATAATAGATAGAAAAAAGATAGACAATACTATGTACTACTGTATTACTACTATATTGATACAACTATTTTGTAAAATTTCTAAGCACTCCAGTGTTTATTAAAGATGAAAGTAATCACATTCCATGAATGCACCTGTAGATTATATTCAAGAGAAAGGAATACTTATGTTCACCAAAATACATGTACGTGGAAATGTATTTTGTGATTTGCATGTATTTTTACTACTGTATATGGTTACCCTCACTTCTAGCATCTGAAACCAATTGTTGGGGTCAATTCTTCAGTGCTTATCATCTGTAATTTTTTTAAGTGAAAAACTAATGTTTGTCTTCCAGTGTCCCTTGTCATAGTCAAGAAGTCTGCTATCATCTTAATCATTATTTTTAATAATTAATTTGCACTTTGTTTCAGGCTGTTTTAAAAACAGATGCTTTGTTTTTGGTGTTCTACAATGTCTACATGTGACAATATATTGTTGTTATTATTAGTGTATTTTTTTTTTAAATGTATTCCCTGGCTGGGAATCCAACCCAGGCTGCAGCAGTGTTGACAGCACTGAAGCCTAGCCACTACACCACCACGGAACTCCATTGTTGTTGTTATTATTGTTGTTGCATACAGTGTGTATCTTTAACCTATAGATTCATGTATTATACAAGTTCTAAGAAAATCTTTATTATTTCTTAAATATTTCCTCTCTATTTTTTTCATGATACTACTATTCAAGTTATTCTTTTTCATATTGTTTTTCACACTTTCCAATCCATCTCTTTTATTCTATGTTCTAGGTGTATTCTTTATAACTGTCTTTCACTTCACTATTTTTCTCTTCAACTGTGTTTATTTGATGTTTAATACATACATATTTTTAATATTTCAAAAGTTATATTTATATTTTTTGTTTGCATATTTAAACCTACTTGTTAATGCCTAGTAATGCTATATAATCATGTAGCAACTGTGTACTTTATATATTTAAATATCTGATATCTTCAGTTATAAAATATATATGACAGTTCCAGAATATGCAACTTATGGGGAGGATCTAAAGTTATTTTTTCTTGTCTGATATAAGTAATGCATTATCTATATGATTTGTAATTTATCATAATCTGTGAGTATTCCACAGACCTAAATTAGAAATGTGCTTCTACAGAGATGTGCTATTGCTTTTGCTGGTAGCACCAACAACCTCAGCTCAGTTCCCCTGAGAATCTCAGATCACTGCAGAAGTCTCAAGCTCTATTTCTCCACTTGGCAATTTACAGTGCTGAGTATCTGACAGCAGGGATGTTGTTTACATTTACCACAGAGACAGTCTTCTCATTGCTTACACTTAGTGTTTTAGTTTCCCAGTAATAAGTTGTTCCCATCTCAAGTGTGTGTTTGTATGTGCATGTGCAATGAGGAGCCAACCTGTGGAGAATTTTTCTTCTTAGAAAACTAGGAAGTCTCAAAATAAATGTGTATAATTCCAGAAAAAATTAGAAAACAGATTATAAATCTATCTTTTAAGTAAATACATATAAATTTAAGTTGAATAGATTAATGATTTAAAGGGGTAAGATTTAAGCAAATAAAAGATCAGGTAATATGCACATATGACAAAATCCATAAAGATTGTTCATAAAAATGGCCCATTGGTAAATACTGCTGTAGTTAATGCTTATTTCTTTCTCCTTGTGCACCATTGTACAAAGTCTGACAATGAAGTTGTTGAACTTGTCACCATGCACTTACGTTGGCAGCACTGCACAAACAAGTTGGTAAGGTTTCAGAACCTTGGTATATCTGTGTCTCACAGCTGTGCTCATGTCAGCCTCTGGTGGTAGCTTGCTGAATGATGTTCATTATTGTTTTTGCGTGTTTTTATGTGCCATTGCAAGAATGTCAGAGCTTGAATTAAACCAATGAACAAACATTAGAAAAAGTACTGCACACCTCACTGCTGAATATCACTATGATCACCTTCAAAGTACTCCCCTTGGAAAGCTATGCACTGACACCAATGCCTAGTCTATTATTCAAAGCATTTTGGAATGTTTTTTTCTGGAATGGCCATCAGAGCTGTCATTTTATTACCCCCGATGTCCTCAATGTCATCAAAATGTCTTCCTTTCGATATTTTCTTGAATTTCAGGTAAAGAAAAAGTTACTGGGGCCAGCTCAGGTAAGTAGGGAGAGTGTTCTAATACAGTTATTTGTTTACTGGCTAAAAACTCCCTCAACTTCAAAAAGTAGTACATAGATAACATCTCTTAAAATGTATATACATTTTTGGCCCCCTGAGATATATATATTCTATTTCAAGCCTACTTTAAGTAAAAATCAACTTAGAATATGGATTTGTCATATTTTAATTATATTGCATATGCGGACCTTATTTGAGTTTGACTACTGGCAATTTCTACTTACTAGTATGTAGAATGACTCCTCCTGTGAGTCATGCTAATTCTGTTTTATGGCTAGGCATTATGCTGACAACCTGGTGTCACTTTCTCAGGTTTCTGCAACAGTTAAAAAAATGTTGGTGTCTATTCATAAGCATGAAGGGAAGGCACATTCTACAAGATATTGGTCAATGGTCCACTTGCCAAGAAAAATGTTTTATTACTTCAGTGTTATAAAGTTATAGTGAAGTACCTATATTGAACATCTCTCTGATTTTATCTTATATTCAAGGACAAATTTACTCTTTCAAGGAAAGCAACAGGTCTCACAACAATTTATCTCAGATTTCCTTGATGATTTTTTTATTTTTGAAATATTGTTTCATTTGTGCAAGTGAATCAGTACTGTTTCCGGCCTTTTTGAGAATTTGCGTATATTTTCTTTTCTTTATTTATTTTTAGTATCAACTTTGTACTCTGTTCTCCATTCATTCATTTCTGTCTTTCGAGAAGAAAAAAAAAAAATCTTAAGAGAATAAAAAATAACTTGCTCCACACTTTATTTTGCGCCTCTGTCTCTATTCCTCAGACTTTTTTTGCTCCTGTTCCTCTCTCCCTGAACTCTTCCCTATGCCTTCTATTACTCACTCTTCCGGTGCTGTTGCCCGTCTGTCTCCCCTTTCCTTGTTTCTTTCCCACATAGGAGTTCCCACTGTATATCTTTGGGGTCGGTGAGGACTTTGCCATTTGTCATGCCTCACTCCCTCTCTGGTCCCCTCAATTGAGATACCAGTCCCAAATAGGTTTTCTTTATTTCAGGACCACCCCCACTGGTTTTGGGGGGCGCCAGGGACCCATGGGACTATAAGGGCTTTAGAAAGCCGCCTTGGAGGTTGCCTTGGTGTTGCTCCAGATCTGTCCAGCAGGGGGCAGT
Organism: Lyroderma lyra; assembly: GCA_004026885.1. Taxonomy (NCBI): domain Eukaryota; kingdom Metazoa; phylum Chordata; class Mammalia; order Chiroptera; family Megadermatidae; genus Lyroderma; species Lyroderma lyra. The sequence continues at coordinate 96,017 of PVJL010003157.1, forward strand.
AAGTGTTCTTGGTAGTGTATACCGGCTCCTAGGTCTTTGGCAGGGGTGGGCATTTCTACATTCCCACTCACCTAAAAGTTCCTTTGGGATTGGGTGTTTCATTCCCTTTCTGCCCACTTTCTCCCTCACTCTCCTCTGATAAGTTTAATTTTATGCTTTCCTTTGTTCCAGCCTTTCTTCTTCCTGGGGATTCCCCCACTTATACCCCAAAGTTTGTTTGTGGTGTTACAGTGGTAACTGCTGTTCTGAACTGATTTTTCTCTCTTTTTTCCTCCTCTGGAATGTAGACCGTATATGTTTAATAACTCAACTTCTCTCTTCCTGCTCAAAATGTGGACTACTTGATGACTGTGACCCTGGTTGGAAATTAAACTTGTTTTCTGCAAAACAAACAAACAAACTTGCTTACTTTATGTAGCTTTTTAATATTTCTCTTAGAATAAGGATTCATATCACCTATATTTTTATGAACAGAAAATTGCATGACTAGAGAACAGATGAAACAGTTAGTAAGCAAGGTTAAGGGCTTTATTCAAAGAGCATGGACCATTCTGCATATGTTTGCTAATTTTTTGACATTCTGTTCCCAATTTGAATAACAGTAGTTCGTATGTTGTAGAAAGTTCTATGTGTCATTATCATTTGCTACAACTCACGTGAAAAGGAATTCAAGTTCATTAGTTGGAAAAGAATCAACAATTTAACAGGAAATAGTTAAAACGTAGATACTTAACAGCTATCATAAAGCCATTAACTCTAAACAGGCAGCTTCTGCTGCTGGTGAGGTTAAATTTATACCTAAAAAAATGTTTACATGCAGCTTTACTTTTTATTAGTGAAGACTCTGGTAGTAAATCTTCTGACCTGGAACATTTTTTTTTACAGAAATAGAGTCATTCTCTTTATTAAAATTGACTCTTTAGAAATTACATTCCTCAATTTAGGGTATTGCATATAATTTTAAACCTCTCAAAATAGAAGGAGTGGGGGAAATAAAAGAGATGAAGTGAATAGTGAAGCACGTGAGGAATAGAGTAGAATACAAATGAAAACTGAAACAATCAATATAAATCCCTCCAGATGAAATAATCCATGTCATGACCACCAAATATTTTGTGGTTTCATGTGTGTAATTTTTTTCTGATTCCCTTAACATTGACATGATATATTCAACATAGAGGAGTTAAATATAAATTAACTGGGTATGTTAACCAGATCTTCAGAGCCTCTAACAGTGTTATGAAACAGTAAATACTTAATAAATTTCTTTTCACAATTACCAACCTTCTCTTTAAAAAGATAGAATCATTGCTTCATTTTAAATGTGTACATTAATACATTGTTTGATTTTTCCAGCTTTATTGAACTGTAATTGACATATACATCTGTGAACATTTAAGGTGTATATTATGTTGATTTTATACACATATATTGCAAAATGATTAGCGATATTGAGTTAGCTAACACCTGTGTTACATCACATAACTTCCACTTGTTTCATGTGGTAAGAACATTTAAGATTTACTCTCTCAGCAACTTTCAAATACATAATACCATATTATCTATAATCAAAATGCTGTATGTTAGATCTCCAGAATTTGTTCATCTTATAACTGAAAGTTTGTTTACTTTCACCAACATCTTCCCATTTTCCCTAATCCCCAACCCCTGGTGACCCCCATTCTGGCCTCTGTATCTGAGTTCGGCCTCTTTAGATTGCACATGTAAGTGAGATCATACAGTATTTGTCTTTTTCTGTCTGGCTTATCTCACTTAGAATAATGCCCTCAAGATCCATCCATGTTGCCATAAATGGCAGGATTTCCTTTTTCCTCATGGTTAAATAATATTCCTTTGAGTGTATATATGTGGATATTTATTGTTTTAAAAATACAAGCAAGACACATGCAAACTAAAAGTATGAAAGAATTGATCTTCTGTCCTACCAATTTCCCCTTCCAGTCACTCCTCAAAAGTTAATTCTTTTAAAAGCTTCTATTTTAAGTTTGCGTGTTGGGTCTTCCTATAACTCTAAATCATATGATGACAACTCTATTTTGCCTTATCATTTACGACAACATATACACTATTACCCTATTTCAAGGAATGACAATTTTTCTTGCTTACACAACTTCCATTCAGCTTTCTTTCATTTTACAATAGACATTTTATTAATATTATGTTCATTTTTAAATTTCATATTCTACGTCTTCATATAGTCATATCATGGTGCTACATAATTGAACTTGAGAGTACAAGATCTCATACCTTTTTCCATCTTTTGTCCCTCTTCTATATCTCGATTTCTCTCGATAATACCTTTATGTTCTCATTTTCAAAGCTTAAAAAATTTGTATTGTATTTTAAAATCTTGATTAAAACTTCAGTTGATTGATTAAATATGGTTAAATCCAAAGAAATTTTTAGAACTTTTTTAAAAGACATGGTGAGGCACTGCCCTTATCTTCCTTTTCAACTGCTTATAATATAGCCAGAAAACTGCCTTCAGAAATCAGATTACTTTTGGAATTGCCAACAGAGGAAAACTGCCTTTCTCTTCATAGAGAGCCTTACACCAGTGACTTAATGAAGTGCTGTGGGGTAAGGCCCTATCCCCTAATCCTTATCAAGGGCAACTCTACAGGACAGAGTTCAAAGCTCCCCATCTACTTCCCATAAAACAACCTGGCGTCAGGTGGTAGGGAAAACAAGTGCTAAAATTGGACTTTGGCACTGCTTCAGTGCACACCTCTAGCATGAGGATGACATAACTAAGGCAACTAGAGCATAGACAGCTCTTCACACACACACACACACACACACACACGACTGTTACTAAAATTTTCACTGTTGGTAAACTGAGAAAGCACACCTGGAGGAAAGGATTGTACTAGCTCATGAAATGTCTCAGGATTTAACTATAAGGCATGGGGAGAGAAAATATAACTATAAGGACGGTAGAATTGTGTGGCTATTGCTAAACTCAAAGTTTGGAGACAGGATAACAAAAACATGAGAAAGAACAGTAAATTGTTCATTGAAAGTGAAATCTGAATAACAAAACATGAGAAAGAACAGTAAGTTGTTCATTGAAAGTGAAATCTGAAAGACAGGACTTCCTTAGTCTCATATAAAGAGCTTCTTATCTACTGCATCTGACAAGCAGAGGGGGGAAAAGGATCAGGTCTAGGAATTTATTTTAAGACTGGGCAAACTACAAGAATGGTTAAATGTACAACCAAAACAGGTCTCTTTGGCCAAAATTAGGATCCTAAATTATGGCATGGGAATGCCTGGATACCTCAAAATTTTGAAACCCTTGATTCCCTGCACCACTTCAGTCTACTCTCTATTAATGGACAATAAAGAGAACTCTCTCCTGAAAGTCAACAGGCTCCTCCTCATACTCTGGTCATCTTCCTTCCTGGGCTTCAGGCCATTTACTTTGGTTAGGTCACAACAGAACCTGAGCAGATGCACCTTGAGCCTGATGAGAGAAAGGGAACAATGAGATAAAGGGACTGCAAGAGCTAGTCAACATGCACTGACAGAGCCCTGCAGAAAACCCTGGAACTGAAGGTGCTGAAATAAGGGGGCCAGAGCATAAATTATAAAATATATTTATACAGGAGAACTTTTTCAGGATACTAGATTTAATACCATGGCAAAAATGCTGAGAGATGGTACAAAAACATATTTCTAACAAGGCTCCTAGAAGCATTTAAGAAAGCCAATGTCCATCCTAAGTGAGGTAAAATGCAAGAATTAAAAAGCTAAGCAATGCAGAAAGGGATAAAATAGCTCAAAGAAGTGGGGATAGTAGATTGGGTCTAATATAGGAGAGCAGAAATGACCCAGATGACAACATTCCCACAGAGTACCTGGAAGATACACCAGAATAAGAATGTGGTGATGAGAGAGGCACCAGCATCAATAAGTCACTGATGGCTCATTCAAAGGCCAGGGATAATGTAGGAGATGCCATTGTAGAACTGGGCTTACTAAAAGCACTGGGGAAAATAGAAACCTGAAACAATAAATGCCTGATGGCAATAAAATTCTCAAAGCCATGTGAGCACAGACTTATTGATATAGGGAAAAATTTTGGAGAGACAGTCAAGGTGATCTGACACATAGTCATAGATCACAGTACATATAGGGACAAAATGGGATGATGACAAAGGTGTATCAATTTGTATCATCAAAGTCAAAAGATGACATGAGGCTTAAGGTATTAACCCCAATAAAAAGTCACTAGTGCCTTCTCAGTTTCTGAATCTAAATCCATTATTTTTATAGAAAACATCTATTGACAAGTGACAGTCTGCTTGGTATTGAGTATCACGATACATGCTGAAGGGACGTGCAGCCATTTATTTTTGTACCTTGGGGAAAAAAAGGATACACAAATATTTTAAAAACTGTTGGACACAGAGTCAAAGTTGTCATTTATGTCTGTAGGTAAGGAATGCTGCTATGGTCCCAGGTTATACAAAAGTATATTGGGAATAAGCAATAACTCATCTTAGCTTGGGTCTAGCTCAGAGTGGGTTCACTGAATTTGTGAACATCCGTGGTGGTCAATGCCCAGATGCTGAATTTATAACCAGAAAAGATATATTTGCTAGTAAGCACAAAACTCACATTACAAGAGGTATTCAAAAAATTCATGGAATGAAGGGAAAGAAGGGTTAAAAAACTTGTTTTTCCTTCACAATGTATTCACCCTTAATCATAATACACTTTTCAGATCTTTCAGTAAGTTTACATCTTCAAAAAAATGTTTTGTTTGCAGCTTGAACCTTTTCATCATCTGTAAATTTCTTCCCTCAAACATGATCTTTTTCAGATTTGGGAACAAATAATAACCAGACAGAGCCAGGTCTTGACGGCTGGGAGAGTGGTTTAATGTTTGGAAGCCACACAACATTGCTCTTGTGCACGGGCGTGTTGTCATGCAAAAGCAGCACCCCTTTGGTCCATTTTCTTTTCTTTTTCTCCTTCACAGATTCTTTTAACTTTTTCAGCAGACTGAAATAGTACTCTCCAGTTGTGACACCCTTATCCTATAATTGATATAGTTTTCTGTATCCCAAAAAACAGTAGCCATGATTATTCCAGGTGATTGCAAAACCTTGGATGACTTAGGGGATGGCATGCTCTGCTCATCCCACTGCATGGACTCCAGCTTTGACTCAGGCTCATAATGATGAACTCAAGTTTCATCTCCAGTAACAATATGGTTTAAAACTTCATCTTTGTTGTCTCTGGAGAGGTCCAAAAACTGTCATGAACATTCCATATGTTGTTGTTTTTGAAGCGGTGTGAGCATTCTGGGTACCTATCTTGCACTGACTTCTAACATCCTTAGGTGCTGATAGAGAATATTCCAAGTGGTTGTAGGTGATACTCCAACCACTTCTATAAGCTGATTTTTATTCAATCTGAAGTCTTTCACTACAAGTTTTTCCATTTTTTTTATAATGTCTGAAGAAATGACCTCAGCAGGGCATCCTGGATGGAAATTATCTTGAATTGACTCTCTACCTTGCTTGAAAGGGCTGTGGTACTTGTAAAGCATGTATTTCCCAGGGCAACAGTCTTTGTAAACTGCTAATATTTCTTCCAAAATGGTTTGAGGCATTTTCTTTTGTTTTGTGAGGAAATAATGATGGTGCAAAAGTCAATTTTATCCATACTTGGGGTTTTCTTCATATTTGACATGCTTCTTTAGCAATATGTGAAAGAACACAAATGTAAGTAGGCTGAAATTTAGCACATATACTAATAGTGAGTCACACAATCAAACTGTATGCATTAGTACTCCCACCTCACTGATAACCCTCCATTCCACAAATTTCTTGACCAACCCTCATAAATCTGTATATAGCAGGATAAGAACAATTATAGTGAACAAAGCCTAGTGAAATTCTTCAAAATTGTTTTACCTTCTACCTTCCCAAAATACTAAATCAAAATCCATATTATGTCATGGGGGAAATGGCAGAAATTACTGACATTGAAAGACTTAAAAATACAAAGTATTTTTTCCTGTCATATCTTACTTTAATTTTTCAGTCTGGACCCTGCAAAAACCAGATGGATCTTGGATGATGACAGTGAACTCCAAGAAATTTGAGCAAGCAGAAGAGCAGACATTCTGCCAGATACGGTGTTTTTGCTAGTGCAGAATAATAAATATAGCTATTTATTTGGTAAACATGTTGTCTTCTTATGCATATCAGAAAAGTGGGTCATATTTATTTCCAACAATATGCCCCAAACCTGTTAACTCTTTCACTTATTCTCATATTACAGACCAGAGAGATCTGAATCAATATGACATTTCATAGAATTTCACACTGATGCATCCTATTGATGACATCATGACCAGTAAAGCAAGAAATGGTTAGACAAGAAATGGTTGGAGGTCTTGGTAAGGCCCTGAGCCAAGAAAAGTGAGTGGCCTTTGGATACTTTTCAAAACTAGACAGCTTCCATGTAACCTGGTCTCTGCATTCGAGCACTACTCCTAGGTTTGGAATGTGTTGCCTCCAGAAACTGAAAAGGCCTCGCAGACACTGTTTCCCTCTTTGTAGTGTGGGATGCAAAATGCAGCAATTTCTCTCTTATTTTGGAGGTGATGCTCTGACATGTTCTTGATCACTGGACCCCTACAAATTTTTGTGGCAGGTCCCAGAATCTTTTTTATAATTTATGTTCCATCCTTTGAAGGACATTTGTCTCCCCAGGACTTCCATTCCAGCATGTTAGCCACTTTTTGTTCATACAGGACAATTAAAGCAATGACATTGAAGGTAATGAAATAATGTGCTAGTCTGCAGATTGTGCAGATGGTTCAGATATCTTCAGACTATATTACGATCAAGAGCAGCAGTGTTAATGCAGCCCTAATGCATAAGAGTAAAAACATATTTTCAACCATTCCAAGTGAATGTGAACCGTCTTCTGAATATCTTATTTGATGGGTCTAGAGATGAATGCACTTTCCAAAATCAATTGTCATATAATATGTACATAGCCCTTATTGATCTGCCTTAGCAATAATATTTTATCTGGCACAACAGCTGTGTGATGGTTAGTTCTATGTGTCAACTTGAGTGTGGCATGGGGTGCCCAGTTACTTGGTTAAATGTTATTTTGGGCTGGGTCCATAAGGGTGTTTCTGAATAAGATTAGCATTTGAATTTGTAGACTGAGTAAAGCAGATTACCCTCTCCAGTGTAAGTGGGCTGCATCCAATCCACTGAAGGCCCGAATAAAACAAAAAGGCTGAGGAAGGAAAACGCTCCCTTTGGCTGAGTGACATCAGCCTTCGCTACACTAGAACTGGAACTTACATCATGCACCTTCCTAGTTCTCAGGCCTTTGGATTCAGACATAGCTACCCTTAACTGTACCATCAGCTTTTCTGGGTCTCCAGTTTGGTGAAGAAACTGAGGAACAGAGATGTTAAGTAATTAAGTTCACACAAGTAGTTAAACATGTACGAAAGTCTAAACTCTAGCACTCTGGCTTAAATGTGTGACCTCATAGTTACCTCACTATAAGTATTTTATTTGCCTAGTTTACCACTTTATTAAAGAAATAATTAAAATAGTTCTGACAATTAAGTTTGTGAACTTGCCCCTGAGAACTTATGTTGGCTGCACTGTACAAACAACTCAGTAAGGTTTCATAACTCGCGTGTACCTGTGTCTCACAGCTTTGTTCATGTTGACATGTAGTGGTGTCTTGCTGAGTGATGTTCATTAGTGTTGTTGCGTGTTCTTGTGTGCTGTTGCCAGAATGTCGGAGCTTGAATTAGAGCAATGAACAAACACTAAATTTCTTGTTAAACTTGGCAGGAGCGGAAATGAAATTAGAAACATGTTAGTCCAAGCCTATGGGGATAATGCCATGAAGAAAACAGCAGTGGACAAGTAGATTAAACATTTTTCTGAGAGGAGAGAAAGCATCACTGATGAAGAGAGGTCAGGGTGGCCAGTAACAAGCAGAACTGATGAAAACATTGCAAAAATTTGTTGAATTATGTATCAAAATTATTGGCTGACTGTGAGAAGCGTAGCAGACCAAGTAAATATCAATAGAGGAATAGGGAAATCTTAACTAAAAATCTTGGCATGAGAAAGGTGTGTGCAAAAGTCATCCCAAAAGAGCTCACCAATAAATTAAAGCAAAGGAGAGTCAAAGTTTGCCATGACCTTTTGGAAAGGCAAGACAAGGTTTGGGGTCATGTTATCACTGGTGATGAAACATGGGTGTACCAATACAACCCTGAAACAGAGCATCAAAGTGCACAATGGAAGTCAGCCAATTCTAAATGGTCAAAAATATTCCATCAGTCAAAATCAAGATTCAAAACAATGTTCCTAACCTTTTTTTTAATATCAGAGGGCTTGTTCATTAAGAATCTGTACCAACTAGACAGTCAACCAAGTTTACCATTTGGAAGTGCTGAAAAGCCTGTGTGAGAGTTATATGTAAATGACCTCAAAGTGTCACCAACAACTCATGGCTCTTGCATCACGACAATGCACCAGCTCACACTGTCTGTGAGGGAGGTTTTAGCCAGGAAACAAATAACTGTACTGGGACACTCTCCCTACTCAACTCATCTGGCCCCCAGTGACTTTTTCCTTTATCAGGAGATAAAGGAAATATTGAAAGGAAGACATTTTGATGACATTCAGTACATCAAGAGTTATACAACAACAGCTTGATGGCCATTCTAGAAAGAGTCCTAAAATTGCTTTGAAGGGTGGACTAGGCGCTGGCGTCAGTGCATAGCCTCCCAAGGGGAGCACTTGGAAGGTGCCCATAGTGATACTCAGCGATGAGGGGTGCAGCACTTTTTCTAGGATGAGTTCATGAAATGAATTGTCAGATCTCATATAAGAAAAAAATTCTATTCTCAAATGTTTCTTCATTTTTTTAAATTTAATAATAGCTTTCCTTTTGGATTCTTGCATTTTTCTAAAAACATCTTCAAAATTAAAATGACAGCTCTGTATTTTCCAAAATTGTGTTCCCCATTTCAAATTTGAATAACACGAACAACTCCTTCTGTCCTCCAATGAACTAAAGCTGATAGCGGATTACCTTGCAGTAACACCTGCCGATTATACGAAGGCAGTCCAGAAAACAATTCCAGCCATTAACGCCTCTGTTTTATATTACATGGCTGGCTACTTCCCAGACAGCCCTCATATATGAATGCTGTGATGCATGGCACCAAAAAGCACTCACAGTAAACATTGCCAGGGTTTTGGCTTGTACTTAGTAATGTTTTAGTGACCCTATACCTTCATTTTTCTAAGTAGAAATCCCACCTACAAATAGTTAAAAGAACTTAGCTATCATTGCATTAAAAAGATAATGATTTTTAAGTAACTTTATGTTCCTGTAGTACTATTTATTTCATGAGATGAAACATTCTTTCTGGAAGATCACTGCACTTCTCATAGTTGAGCGATGTTTCTCATTGCTCTTAATGGGCCTCTCAAGCTGCACTGCAGGCTTTATAAGCCCTGCTTTCCGGCGCTTTCCCTGTACTCATGTGCTATTTCTTTATATTCCCCCTTTGTGACTTGCCCTGATTTCCCGGCTCAGGATCATTCTTATTTGTCTTTAGTTTCCTTAGTTCTGGGCTAACCCAGTTTGATGCCTTGATTTCCTTCTAAATTTCCTACATAATTAGCTCATTTCCCCATGTGCCTGTGAAAGTGTTTGCTTAAAGAACATGAAGTTTACTTGAACTTTTCTAGCTCTTACTTTCTATGCCTATTGTTTTTATCACTGTTGACACTTCTGGAAGTTTCTTTTATTCTCATTTTCTCCTCCTCGTTAAGGTAGAGGTTGTTAATTGCTTTTTCTTTCCCCCTAAATTATGAACTTTGGAAATTATGTGTCAGATAATTATCTATTTTTGCTCCAAATTACTCTTTTTAGATCTATTTTGTGCTTGGGATGAGGATGGGGAAACTACATTTCACAACTTTATTACTACTGGAATCTTCTTAGGTTCTCCCGATTGAGGCACTACCGGGAGACTAAAACAGAAGAGGCAAGAGGGAACTTTCCCCTTTTTCCAGCTCTGATAGACATTGGCATTTGCAGACAGCTAAGCTCCTGTCTCAGTTCCCATGGACACTCCCAGAGTCACCATGTCATGTCCCCCTAGGTGTCCACAGAGCACCTAGGGGCATGTGGGCCCCCCACCCCATTCAAGCAACTGTATTTTGTTCATATTACCTGTTTTCTTTTCTCCCCAGTGTTTATAGCTGCATGCTTTGGGTTTTCTCTTTCTTTACTTTAAAAATAAAAATTTCAGGCTTTCAATACCTGTACCACCCAGAACCATTGACTCTGGGTGATGAACACATATTTTGACGCACGAACAGTGCACTGTAGAATTGTACACATGGAACTCATGTACTTTTTACTAACCAGTCACCAAAATAAATTTAACAATAAAGCAAACAAACAAAAAAAGAAAAAACCTGTAAACAAATCCTTGTATTAAATCTACTTTGTTTATAATGTGCCTGTACAAAAATATTAAATTCATTAAATTTTTCTAGTTTTTACTGTCCATTCTTATTGATTTTATTTTAAGATATTTTTATTTTAATGTTTTAATTTTAACCTTTAAGGCAATAAATATTTACTAGTTGTTTTTGTAACTGGAGTTACAAACATTGGCATTTTAGATGGAGCAGAGTAGCCAGAGAATGTAAAAATGTACTAATTGCAAAGATAGTCACAATTTTCAAGAGACTATTATATATTATGTATAACTAACCCCTCTTAAAAATATTTCACTTAATTCTTACAACAATCATCTGAGATTGCTTTACAGTTTTAAGGACAAAAAATGTATGGCTCAGAGGTTAAATAAACTATATTTGCAGGACTACAAATTGATGGACACTGCCTTTAATCACTGGTGTGTTCACCCCAAAAATCCATGCTTTTAACTACCATCCAAAAATGTGTACTTAAACTTTCAACTTCCAACTAGTAAATGTTAATCCTCTAATATGCTTGAAGCATACCCTAATGCTTTCATTTCAGAATAACGCCCTTTCATAATACTTGAAATGCTAACATTTTCTGATGAAAACTTGGAATTTCAAACATTAATTTTATGAGAAATATTTATACTTTGAAATCAAAATGATCAAAGAAACTTAACTTGCCAACGATGTTCATCATTAGTTTGTTGCCACTGCTGAAGAATTGTGGTTAAAAATAAAAAACAACTCCTTACCCCCAAACTTTTAAATCATTTCTGTAGAAATTGTTTGCTTATCTTAGAAAATACCTCTAAATGTTTAGACACTTAATACAATAACACTTATCATTACAATATAACCAACAGTGGCATTCCAAATAATTGAAAGATTAAACTAATAGGGTGGTTTAAATGTAATAATATTTCATTTCATTTACATTCATCATAGATTCAGCCAAAAATAGAATTCTTAACAATTTTTATGGTTTAGCTTAGTCAAAATGCTGAAAGAGAATTTTAATAGCTTTTTAAAAATCTATAATTGTATATAAACTTCACCAATAGTAATTACATTAATTTTTTAAGGAAACTGTGAGTGGTAAGTCAAGGTAACCCTATTATTTCATTTCTTTCTGGTTCTAAGCAGTCTTGATTTTCTCATCCACCTAATCAAATGTCCAAGAGGTTCTTAAAAATCTTTTGACCAATCCTATCTGCATTATGATAACAGATATAATATAACACAGCTTGAAACATCACATAGTTATAATTCAATTTGCTTAAGTTAATTACAATTTATAATAATTACCAATTATAATAAATTTGTACTTACAAATACATAAAAATTACAATTTGTTTCAGATATAATACTTGAGTTCTCATTATGTACCTTCAACTATTCTAGGCACTCTGCTAAGACATATAGTAAGTACATGGTACCTGATTTTAAGGTTCTCAGTTATGAGAAGAGATAAACAAATAAATAAATAAATTGTAAAGAAACAAATGGGTTAGTGATATATGTTATATGTGTTAGTATTGGTTAAAGTCATATGGAAATAGAGGGGAATATAATTTTGAATGAGTGAATAATATTATTTACTAAGAAAATATTAATGTACATATTTCAGAAATTAAATTCTTGGCTCTTAAAAATAAATGTTTATTTTATTTAAATTTTGAAATACCTTAGCAATTATTTTCTTTCTCTCAGTCTGCCAATTCAAAGGAAAGCAACCTGCCCTAATTTCAGAGTTATGAATGTAGAATCACTATTCTACTAGTTGTTATCTGTCCTAGTTGTAATGAAGAAAGAGTAATATACTTTTATGGATAAGTTTAGAAAACTAAATGTATATTATAATAGTTAAAATCATAGGAAATAAAAGATGGTGTTATAGTCTCTTGGAAGAAAGAAATATCAATTAACTTAAAAGTGTATTTAAACTGGGAAGTTCTTTGGTGTGATCAGAATTGTCAAAGGGAAGAGAATTGCTAGAACATAAATGGCATCTTTTGATGTAATGTAATAAACTAGTAATTTGTCCTTAATTTGGATGCTTATAAAATTATATATAAAATATTACTTCTACATTATGCCATATGGAATCAAAAACTTAAACTTTATTTGATAAACAAGAACCACTTTATTGCTGACTTTTAATTTCTTTAAATACAAAACAAAACATAGATCAGGAATGCTTAAATCTTTGATACTATGAATCCAAAAAGACATAAATGAACCAGATTACATTCTTCCTGGTTGTCCATTAAGCTTTCTGGAAAGCTGCATTTATTCTCTGGAAATACTAATGTAAAATTAGGAAGCATAGCTTAGGTGATTCAGTGTTTCTCAGTTCATTGCTGAAGCTAACTGCAGAATATTTATACCCTATAAAAAGCTGGATCAATAAATATTAGAGAATTAAGAGAATTTACTTTCACGTATAATTGGCAAACCCACATATGCCATCTCTTTCCACAGTCTTGATATTATTTAATTATTTCTCCTCTTGTCCTCTCAGCTGTAGGTGCGGACATAGGAAAATTACAGTCATAACTTACCTTGTTTCTAGTTTAATGTGCCAATCGACAGATAAAAGTAATTTTAAGAATATGAGATGCAATCCTTGTTTTTAATAGAGTTCTAACACTGACTACAAAAAAGAAAAAAACATAATGGAATGTTAATAAAAATCTAAAAAGCTTGGTTACATTTGACCAGTTTAAACACAAATAATGTATGACTTAGTTAATAGTTTCTGAGTGAACTGGCCAAAGGTTAATTAAAGCAAATGCTTACTGACTTTCTTTCTTGTCCTCAGTTTCTATTGTCCTTCCCCAATTTGCAGCATGAAAAAATACTACTGTCAGCTTTTAAAATATTTCTAACCTGTTGCTGTGATGAAGACATTACCCTGGCCCTCCTTTTCTTTGTGATTTTTTATTCCCAAAATATAGAGATTTAAGTCACTCACTTCATTATCTGAAAATTAGACCTTATACCAGGAAGAAAACAAAAAAACAAACAAATTTAAGAAAAAACTGTGTGACAAGAAACATTCACATAGGCATGGGGAAAATTGAGGAGAAAAGGCATGAGATCCAAACAGATGGTACAAAAGTTATTGAGGAAATCCTCATTCACAATCCACATTTTTGTAATTGACCAACAGCTTCATTTTATTTACCTTCCTGCCCATCTCATCCATGAACTATATATCTAAGTCTACCAATCTGTTCTGTGCTGATACTGGTTATGAGAGAACTGATGCCATGCTCTTTCACTGCTTTTTTTTTTTTTTTTTGAAAGATAAAGGTCTCTGCAGGCAATATCATGAAGCACATATTGCTTCCTGTTCAATCTTTTCATTCTCTAAGCATCGAGTGACTACAGTTGACAACTGAATTGCTTCCCAAGTTATAGTGCAATTCCTTCCTTCCTGAGAGACACTTTTTAGCAGGAGGCTACTATTGTGATTACTGTTACCCCAGAATTTAATTCCTCTAAATAGCAGTCTAGCAGACAGTGTGTTGCTAGACCTTGGGCACAAGCTTCACAGATAATTCTTGCCTAACACCTGTTAACTGATACATTGCTGTCTACTCTTGGTATTTCTTTTTGAACGCCCCAGTTCTATTTCATGCTTGAGACGAAGGTGGTTTTTCAAGACTCAGCACGATACAGTGTTTCCATCTTCTTGCCCTAACACCAGGTCTATTGCACTATATAACCTTATCATAAGAAATTATTTAAATACCTGAACCAAATCTTACCACCTTCTCAACTGTTACATATTTTCTTCATAATCTCTAAATTTTAATATATGAGAGAAGAATGTACAATTATAACTATCATTGCCAACATTTTGTTGGCATTTACAATGGCTTCTTTGTTTAAACATTTATTTTTCAAACATTTAATATTTTTTAAATTTTATTACATTTCTTGGGGTGACATTGGTTAGTAAAATTATATACCTTTCAAGTGAACAATTCTATAATACATCATCCGTACATTGTATTGTGTATTCATCACTCAACATCAAATCTCCTTCTGTCACCATGTATTTGACTCCCTTTACCCTTTCCTATCTCTTCCCTTCCCCCACTTTTCTCTGATACAACTAAACTATTTCCTGTATCTTTAAGTTTTTCTTTGTTTATTTGTTGTGTTTATTTGTTGCTTTCAGTTTAATGTCCCACATATGAATGAAATCACATAGTTTTCAATTTTTTCTGTCTGATTTATTTTGCTTAGCATGATAATCTCAAGATACATCCATGTTATCACAAATGGCAGAATTTCAACTTTTCTTATGGATGAATAATATTCCATTGTACTAATATACCACATCTTCTTTATCCAATAATCTACCAGAGGACACTTCAGTTGTTTCCATGTCTTGGTCATTGTGAATAATATTGCAATGAATACAGAGGAACATACAAGGGCTATCTGGAAAACATCCGGCTATTAAATTATGTTTTTCACATAATGTGGCTGGATATTTTCCAGACAACCCTTTTATATCTATACAAATAGATGTTTTTAGATTTTGGGCCATAGCTACCCAGAAGAGGGGTTGTTAGGTGGTATGGTAACTCTATTCTTAATTTTTTGAGGACCTCCATATTATTTCCCATAGTTGGCTGTACCAATTTACATTCCCACCAGTAGTTCATGAGGGTTCCTTTTAATCTACAACCTCTCCAACAAATGTTATTACTTGTCTTATTGATAATAGCCATTCTATACATTTTCATATACATTTGCTCTGTTTCTTTTATGATCTCTCTGCTTTTCTTATTTTTTCCATGCTTCCTCCCTTACTGACTAGTGCACATTCTGCACATTTGTTTCTATTCTCATTCTCTGGAAACACTTTGTTATCTTCATAGAGGGGTTATGAAACACTTTCTGTAAAGGGTCAGATAGTAAATATTTAAAAATTTGCAGTCAATACAATATGGTTTCTGTCACACATAGTAAACTTTGCCTTTGCAATATAAAATCAGTTACAGATAGTGTATAAATGTATGATCGTGTCTGTGTTTCAATAAAACTTTATTTATAAAAACAGATTGCAAGTCAACTTTCTACTCTATGCTACATGCTTCTATTTAAGGAGAAAAAAATGACTACATTTTCAAGATATTTAATTACTCTGGAGACAACACTACTAGAAAAACCAATCTTTTTTTTCCCCAATGAACAAAATCTTTTTACTAGAACTTTTTATATTTCCCATTAAAATAAAAAAAAAAACAATACCAACAACAGTAACAATAAAATGCAGCTATGTAACAAGGATCAATGTAATCATAATTCAAAATTTATTGAAATTCGCATGTGACCTACAGCCATTATACCATATGGAAAAATATATGTGACATCTAATTGTTCAATATGAAATAACCTAAATCTATCAAACAGTTGCTTTATAAACCACTTCAACAACCAAAGCATCATTACTTTTGAACATGTAATTTAAGTATAAAGACTATCTATTCTGCTACATTCTGGTTCTCTTAATTTATTGTTTTGCCTTGTTTTGCTACAAGGCTGCCTTTGAATTTTTGAATCATTGTCATTCTAACATTTATGCAACAGCAAATTCTTCTGAGATCTAAAGGGCTTTTGAGTCACTCTACAGTTAAAGAGAGATGGTAGGACAGTCTTACATGGGAAATAGAAACAAACAAAATAAAACAATATACTTCACACTCTAAAATTAATTCCCCCCAAAACAAAAGTCATAATAAACAAAGACTATCATTTTGATTAGAGTTATGCTGACAATTTATAGAAACTATTTACTTTCACCATACTTGCTATTTGATCTAGTCTTAGAAAATTACCATAAATTCTACCAATTTTAAAAAGGTGGAAAACACTAGTTTATGGCTAACAACTGTATTGACTGATATTTGTACTAAATTAAATAAAAATTCTTTGAAAGTAGAATATTTTTTCCAATTCTGTATCTCATGTGTTATACATAGTAACGATAAGTAGTTTTTGAAATAATAAATGAACAACTTTATGGATTAATTTTTTATTAAATAGGCATCCACTTTGATGTTGTAATTTGTAACTGTGTAATATAATTTGAAGACTATTGCTAACTTTCTCCACCCTGCATAAAACTATATTGCATTAAGGTAAGCAATGATACCACCCTTCCCTTCCACATCATGTATATATTCAATTCTTAGTGATCATGGGGCTCTTTGAGTGCTACATAAAAGAACAAAGAGCATTGTATCCAGATTCAACCAATAAATTGCTCAAAACTTCCAGAAGTGAGGAGAGTATCAGATTAGTATTTTGTATCCAAATTATCATGTATCATTATATGTAAAAGTAATGGAAACTCCTTTAAAAGTAGCAATCCTGAATTGAGTAGAGATTAATTTTACTCTGGGTATAAAAATTAGAGCCACAGTAACAAGTCGTGTGTAGCCGTAAATGATGGTGCTCCTCAGAGTAACTTAAAGTTGAGGGGAGTAAGTAAAAATTAAAGAGAGGGGTTGAAGTATTTTCATTACATAAAATTTCTTGTGGTTTTATAGTATTATTCAGTGCAATTAATTTTAATTATTATTAAGAAAATCTTGGAGAATTTTAAGAATACTTGTGGTATATATACACAAGGTAAAGTAATCACTAACATAGTTTTATTTATAACCTATATGGGTTTCAAGTCCCCAATGTTCTTTTATAAAAAAAGATCTTGATATTTCATCTGAAGTCTAGGGCTTTTCAAGAAAAAAATTAAATTCTAACAAGACATTTGTCTTTGTTTAAGGTCATCCTTACAACTTTAAAGAGGGAACATGCTGACAATTTATGAAGCAAATGTCATCTAACTACCCATAGAATAGGGCAAACTTACATTACCTGTCAAAGCTACACCGAGAAATTTCAGGAAAGGACAACTGTACAGAGAATGTATCTATACTCTTGTCATTTTTTCCCTTTATGCTGAATTTGCCTCTAGAAAGTTGGAAGAATCAGATTACTTCCTGAGCAGAAAATTAACAGTGAAGACTCTAACAAAGATGTGTAGGTCACAATTTCAATTATTTTAAAAAGTAACCATAGTATTAAAGCATATCAATTGCATTCATTAAACACATAACCCAATTGGAAAAAGCGTACGTGGAAGCACAGTTTAAATTCAGTAAAAGAAAGAATATTAGAAGCACCAACAAGGTACCCAGATTTCTATAAAGGATCAATAAATCTATATTTGATTAAATTGAATAGATAATGAGGTACCACTGTAAAAACATCTAATGGTTTATATGACAATGGGAGATAACTTTAGCATCCATTAAAATCATGACTGTGAAACACAGGTCTAACTTCTCAGTGGATGTTTTAATTAAGGCACAGCAGATCACATTTCCTCAAAACCAAAACAGGAAAAATAGAGGACATATTAACACCATTTTAAATTAAGTTTATGAACTAACTAGTTGAGAATGTTGCCAGACCAAACACATAAGGAATCTCTGAGGTCTGCTGCCTATTTAAACCACTCAGGTTTAATTATGTATCTAATAAGGTTTCATAAAAACTCATTGAAGTTTATTATAAGGAAAGTGGCATTTCAAGGTTGTATCAACTTAAAACTGACTCAGCTACTTGGTCCCATCTGTTGCTGTCTGGATGTCACATTGTCTTTAGCTTAAATATATCACAAGTGTCCTGATGATGTATTAACTTTCCCAGTCAGGAAGGCTTTTTTCTCAAACTGCTTTGTTGCTGCTGTTGTTGAAGGGGCTTTTGGAGTTCTTAGCCTAACGCAGTCAAGATTTATCCCTCACAGTCCTCAGTGTGGTTTGGTAAGTCCTCTCTCAGTGGGTGCCTCCTTGTCCATCACCTACTGATGGACTCAACTGTTCGCCCCAGTATGTTGTGCAGATATCATTTTTAAGTGTACCATGGCATGAACTGGTTCAGAAGCACTCCTATAAGCTATAAATGTATGACAACTTTCTATTTGACTATAAAGCTCATAATTTACAAGAACTAACAAAAAACACAATTTACACAATTTCATTTCTGAAAACAAAATGCTCTCGCTTATTACCCTATCCAATTACATTATTAATTTAGAGGGTGATATGGCTAACAGAGTAAGACAAAAAGAAATTGAATGTCTAAGGAGCAGCGAGGAGCATAATGACAAAGCATGAACACGAATAAGCATACAAATCAAAAAGCAATCAGGGAACCTTTTGAATTGTAGCTGAAATGTGATTTGGTATTACCTACTATGTAGAAGAACTAGAAGTTCATTTTTGCATTATATTTTAAGTACTAAAATGAAAATATTTACCTTTATTATGGGAAAAGAGCCAAACCGTGTGGCATAACCACATTACGCCTGCTGCCCTGCTTTCACTACATATACGAGCTCCTTCTAGCTTGAAAAAGTGACTCTCAAATATTTTTAAATGACTACTGACACTCTTTAAAGTGATGTCTTTTCATAATACATAAGAGGGTTTATGAAATTTGATGTTTCAGTTTATGAGCTTGCAGTACAGTACTCCAATAGTCAATGAAAGCACAATACTTTCACACAATGAACAGGTGTGTATTTAGGTAATTATCTGTTCTACACTTATCACTAAACTTTAATTAAATATCATTCAAATAGAGGTTTGTTGTTAAAAAATATTTTTCATGTGTAAGAGAAATAGTGATTAGTTTTATGTCATTTATACTATTTTATAAATACGTACATACTCATTTCGCACTTCCCTTCCCCATTTTTAAGATGTTATAACATTTCATTTGATCTGAATAATTTTTTCAATAAAAAAAATGTTGTCCACTACATTGCTTGTTAATAGGTCATAATTCCAGTTTTCAGTGACGTTTCTCTTATATTTTTAGATCATTCATATTTAAAAATTAAATGTGTTCATTTCTTTTTTTCTTTGCTTTCAGTTTTATATTCCGCATATGAGTGAAATCATGCAGTTCTTTGTTTTTTCTGTCTGGCTTATTTCACTTAGCATGATGATCTCCAGGTCCAAACAAATAACCCATGGACACAATCAATAGTTTAATGTTTATTTGGGGACGAGTGGGTTAGGGAGGGGAGAAAGGGGAGGGGGTGGGAGAGGAGGGGGGGAAGTCACATTAGGTGGTGAACTTATTATACATCAAGTTGACAATGCACTGTAGAATTGTATGCCTGAAACCTATGTAATCCTTGCTAACAGATGTCACCCCAATAAGTCTAACAATAAAAATGAATTAAAAAAAAATAAATAAAATGGGCAAAGGACAAGAATAAATAAATAAATTAATTAATTAATTAAATGTGATACATTCAAAAAGTTATATCAAGTGGATTTTACAAAACTGTAAAACTGCAGTAAAATTTTTCTTGACAGCAGTGTTTACATTATTATATTGAAAATTACTATGAATAAGTTTTCATTTTTATAAATTTACTTTGTGACAACTATAGAAATAAAACATTTCATAAACATTTAATAAAGGCATAGAAGGTCTTAAAATAATGATGAGTTTTACCCCAAGGTATGTTCATTTAAATATGCAGTCAAATAAGTTATTAAAATAATTGCTTATAGACTGTTAATCAAATTTATAGGATTCATGCATTTTAATCTTAGGTATAGTAGAACTCCATTTAATATGTGATAAAAATTAATTCTCATTCAATAATTTTCATTTTTATTAATTTATTGGGGTGACAGTGGTTAGTAAAATTACATATGTTCAAGGTGTACATTCTACAATATGTCATCTATGTGTTGCACTGAGTGCTCACCATTTGAAAAATTATTTACTGAAATATATGTACGTATAGAAAATAGCACATGCATAAGTGTAGAGCCCAGTGTATTTTCCCAAAAATGATGACATCTGTGTAACCTGCATTCAAATTAAAAAATAGACATTAGATACATCTCAGAAGAAGGTCTTGTGTGTGCTTCCATCCAACTGAAGATATTTATTTTCTTGACTCTTATATAATA
The DNA here is from genome assembly GCA_004026885.1 of Lyroderma lyra. Taxonomy (NCBI): domain Eukaryota; kingdom Metazoa; phylum Chordata; class Mammalia; order Chiroptera; family Megadermatidae; genus Lyroderma; species Lyroderma lyra. The sequence goes on from PVJL010003157.1 coordinate 116,583, forward strand.
GATTAATTTGCACTGGTTTGTACTTTTTGTAAGTGGAATAGTACAGTCTACTTTTTTAAATTTCACTTACTTCACTCAGTTTTATATTTATGAGGTTTACGCTTATTATTGCATGTATTGTATGCCATTTATATTTATTGTTGCGTAGTATTCCACTTTATCAATGTACCATAATTTACTCATTTATTCTCCTGATGATAGTACACAATTAGTGAAAAGTTTAAAGTTATTATAAATTATGCTATTATAAAATATTTGATGCATATCTTTCATGACCATACATAGGTAATTCTATTGGGTATATGCCTAGGAATGGATTGCTAGATCATATGGTATGCTGACATAACCAATAATTGTCATCTGCAGCTCCCATTCCGTTTGGCTTTTTTCTTCACACGGGCATCAAGCCTCACCAGGCCTCACTCTTTACTTACATGGTCAGATAATTAATTTTGTGAACTCATCCTAGAAAAAGTGCTACATACCTCATTGCTGAATATCACTAAGGTCATCTTTGAAGTCCTCCCCTTGGGAAGCTGTGCACAGATGCCAGGGCCTAGTCCACCCTTCAGAGCAATGTTAGAAAACTTTTTCTGGAATGGTCATCAGAGCTATTGTCACACACAAACTCTGACAATTAAGTTTGCAAACTTGCCACCGTGCACTTACAGTGGCAGCACTATACAAACAATTTGGTAAGGTGTCATAACCAAGTTGTTTGTACAGTGCTGACAACATAATTGCATGGTGGCAAGTAGTGTAATGACTCTTTGATGAAATTATTAAGGAAGGAAGAAAGGGAGAGAAGAAAGGAATTAAAGTTTGCTTTGGACAAATTTTGGTAGATAAATCTAATTTCACTTCAAGACAAGATCAATGACAGAAGGAAAAATAACGAAAGAGAAAGATACTAATGCAATCTGTTCTGTATCATGAAGAAGAATGTCTTTCATTCATTCTTTATTATGTAATATTACCACTGTTCCTAGTAAAGGGTGTCCCCAGGATTATTAGAGGTAACCTTTTAATCTTGATTTGTCAGAGTTTATTTACTAGTTTCACACAATTACAAGCCTCAAAAAAATAACTATTAAAAGACAGACCATGTTGATGTCTTTTATCCAAACATAGAGGCTAGAAAAATTTAAATCAATATATGGTTTATGTTACTTGGTTATGTTCTCAAACTGAAAGTAACTACTAACTCTCTATCTTGCAGAAATATATAGTTTTAAAAATACATTGATTTGTCTTTTAATTTCTACAATAATCTCTGTCACTATTTTCAGAAAGGTGAGTTCATCATTCTTTTAGATTTTATAGTTAACACTGAATAGGGTATTAATCAACAGGATACCTGACTTTCGAAAGCGTTTAGTCTTCCGAAGTCTCACATGGAATGTGAACATTAATAGGTTACTATTACCTGTGTAACAAATTGATCCCAAAATGTAGAGTGGTTCAAACATAATATATATTTTTTCTGCAAAATAATTTTCCATCTTGAGTTTTCCTAGGCAACAGAAGGACACATCTTCCCACAATCACTTAAACACAAATTTCCTTCAATCCTCAACAAGTGGCTTCCAAGTTCACCGTGATAGCCTGCACTGGGTCAGCCAGATCGTGTAGCACGTGAGGGAGGTTCCTATGGGGCAGACTTGGAAGGAGCTCATCTCACTTGCTTGGTTCTTGTTTCATTGTCTAGAACGGTCATAATCTTCCCAGGAAACAGAAAGAGAACCTAAGAAATGTAGTGTTAATGTGTGCCCAGGGAAAGGAAAAATAAAATTTCTGGTAAATAATAATAGCTGTCATAACAATGTATTTAAAAGTATAAAAAGAAGACTTTCTCTGGTCGAAACACAAAAGTGAGCCCATATCTACCACCCAGTATACATTACCTTAGCCCCTTAAAACAAAACAAAGCAAAAAACAAACAAATGAAAATAGAAAACAACAAAATAATTCTGGGTTTTCATAGAATATCATTTGGAAATTATTGCGTAAAAATGTACACATTTACTCAGAAACCCCATTCTTGCAACTTATATTGTAGAAATAAAGCATATTTCAAAAATGATTGCATTATGACCATATCCATTGATTCAGTGATCTCATTTCAGGGAATACATACTATGGAAATAAAAGTATTATTTTAAAACTATTGCATTAAACATCTACTTATTGTCTCAGCAATTCAATTCTTGGAACTCTGTACAAAAAAATAAAATAATATCATGTTGGTAAGATCTATTCCCAGAAATGTATTCTTCCAAATATCTCCTGAAGCATCGTTTGTAGTAACAGAACAAAACAAAACAAGATAAAACTAGAAAATAAGTGGAAGCACTTCCATAGAGTAGTAATAGGAGAATGGGTGCATAAATATTTTAAGATGAAATATTATGTGGCTGTTCTTTAGAACAAATTCTAGTTGGAATGTAGAAGTGTTCACAATGTAGAGAAAAACAATATGCTGATCATTGTATATAAGTTCATTTTCCTAAGATAATGAGAACATAACCTATATTTCTAAGTTCAGAGGGCATGTGTGTAAGCGTTACACTAAGTATATTATGAGATGTCTTTGCATTTAATCTTTTGCAATTGTTACTTTTCATGATCGAGGTCAGGTGAGTACTGAAAGTGGGAAAACATGAAGACCACATGGTAATGTTACTCATTATAAAGACAACACTGAATGTCAGTGTGAGTAGGAGTATAGATACATAATGAAAGAACTAAACAGATATTCATCACAGTTAGCATGATTTGTATATTACTGTAATGTGCATTTTATTTATTTTTCTTCTTACATATTCTTTGATAAATATGGAAATGCTCCTACAAAGCTCTATAGATTTTCCTGTCTTTTCTTTTCAATACCATAAATATAAACAGTGCCGGGCAATGCAAAACAGGGATGAGAGTCAAATTCAAATCTTCCTATTCCAATAATTCTTGAAGAATTTATGTATTTTGTACTTGTTTAAAATAAGAAGTTCTAGCACTTCTTACAGTAAATTGCTCCTGGGTCTATTAAGTTCAGTTGGCAAGAACCTGATTATTAATATATGTGTGTGTTTGATTGGTTCAAATAATTAAAAAGGTTTGCCTAAATGTAGGTGTCTATGCCATATATCATATAATTGCCTACAATCTGAGACATATTTTCAAATATTTCAGACATGCATTTTTAGTAATGGTTTGTAATAATAACTATTGTACCCATACTCTAATTTGCAGATGCTTTTCAAAGAACCTTATGCACCCACGGGGAGATTTTAATTTCTAATGGTTTGGCAATACAAAGAGAATGGTGTGTATAATACATTCTTCTTCAGTCCTAAATAATTCAGATAACTATTTTGAATTTTAATGAGGCATTTTCAACATTTTTTTCATTTGAATCTTTTAATAAGTTTCTGATGTGTTTGGGGTTATTTTTACTCATTGTGCCTGGCATTGGAAAGAGACATGCACAACATCTCTAATAATAATTCTGCAATACATTCTTATACTTTGAAAATTCAACTCTTTCAGAGAAGTCAAATTTATTTATGCTTCCATCTGCCTATCCATTCATTGGTTTATCATCTATATCTATCTATCTATCTCTTTATCATCTATCTTTTATCTATCTATATCTATCTAATCTTCCTAAACATAGCCTAGTTCCTCTTTTAGTCCACCAATTTGACCAAGCCAGAGAGAGGTTGATGACAGCACTGGGAAGTCTTAGAAAGAGATCCCCTGATGAAAATATCAAGGGTGGTCTCAAAGAATTATCTAACTAATAGTATTTGAGGCTTATTCCGGGATCCTGAGAGGAGAATTTTTTTTTCTGAAAATATCAAAGGAATGCCAGATGCCTTATTATTGTTCCTATAGATAATATATGCATATGTGTTATAAGAATAAATGAAGAATTTCCCCATGACAAAAGATGAAAACATGATGAAGCAGAGTTACTCCAGGATGGATAAATAAGAGCTCTTCTTTTTCTTTTTCTTTTCCTTCTTCTTGCAATGGTAGTACTTGCTGGGAAAAGTGCTTGAAATTTAGATTTTCAGATCTATGTGAAATGTAGATTGAAAAGAATTCCATGAAGCAGAAAAAATGATTTTGGAAACTTACTTGTATTTTAGTGGAATGACAATAACAAAAATAATGTTATATTAGCAAAGTTGAGACTAATTATCCAAGGTGTTGAGCTCCAAAAGCAGTGGGACAACACATTGTTTTAGTGCCACAGTTTCAGGCAGTGAAAAACACCAGGAGAGATATGTTAATTTAATTCACAGGCTCTTACAATGGAGACAACCACAGGACCTCATAAACATAGAAGCAAGAACTGTGATTCCAAATATTGTGGAAAAAATCATCCTAAAGACCTATTGCCATGGCTTATCACAGGCAACAACAAGGCCACCACAATAAAGAGCAAAGCAAAGAGAATAATCATGAACATTAAACAAATTTTGATCCAAAATGTTTGTCCTGATATCCGATCATTTCAGCTGTTTCTTTACTTGATAAAGAGGGAATGAAATAAATACTGCCCATGGTTCTATAAAAATTACATGATTTAATTCATGACATTTCTTTATGTGATATGACTCTTGGGTTAAGGAGACTTGGAGACAGGAAAAGACAGTATGATTCATACCTTGTTAAAAAATATTTATATAGGAAGGGATATCACTTGCCTGCTTAACCTGTAGACATTTGGTCAAGAGCAATGATTCATTTTTATATCTATAATGTTAGACCATCCTCTACCCTGCTCTTACAACAATGGCATCATTAAATAGCAGTAAAATATGTTAGACTAAATTCCACTGTAGGATAGATTGGGATAACTCATTGGGATTCAAATTTGTATGCTTGTACCTATATATTAAAATAGGGACTTACCAGTATTAAATAAAATGACTGATAAAAAGAGGAAGATTGCTTTTTCTTTCAGGTTTCTTTCACCCAGATGCTAGTGGATATTATAATCAATTATATCCCATGTTTTACTTATAGAAAAATATGAAGTAAAAATCATTCTTTTGAGATTCTCACATAGTAAAACAAAAAAATAAGGGAGCAAAGAGAAGGTAAAAATAATGTATAAAATAAAAATACTCATAATTATTTTAAGATAATTCAAATATACAAGAATATTCAATGTAATGAAATGATACTGATTTGAAACCTCATTATACCCCTGACCTTAAAAGCCTGCAGTGGTACTCTGTAAATTTAATTAATTTAAATTTTTTTGTATTATTATAAATACAGTTCTTAAAAAAATTGGATGTGAGAAGACAAATTAAGAGAATTAGTTATAAAGAGCAGATGCATATTGCAATCCCTATTTATTTTTATACTTATAAATAAGATTTTTGTTGTGTAAAAGAATTCAAAAATAACTTTAAACTCTGGAACATTTATTAATATAATGATGATATTCCTGTTGAAAATTGGAAATGTTTCCAATCAACTCAGTGGTCCTGTACCTCTTTTCTAATCTATGTATCAAATATAGTTCCTTAGACAGTGGTTAGCGTGCTTTTGAACTAATACAAAAAACATTGAGAATGAGCAGCATTATTAATGATAGAGATGGAAAGGTGTGGCTAAAGTACGAGAAACTGAGTTTATCCGGAACTCCTTCCAAAATTACTGTTTGAATTATAACTATAGAATCAGAACATTTTAACAAACTAAATAAATCCTTTAGAAAATGAAAGCATCGCAAGTGCTTTATTCATCTCTCATGAAGATTTTGTATTTTGAAAGAAAATAAAACTGATTTATTTCTGATTATTGCAAAAAGCATAGACTTGAAATACATTTTAGTTTTATTTCTAGAACATGTGAATCCTACAAATTGAAAACGAGGTTGTAAAAACAAGCTGATACCTGCGCATATTAATCTGTGCTCGTTTCCTGACTTACAGAGCATCTTGTGTTCATACTCAGTAATAAAACTTGCCCTCCTGATTCAGCCTTGGCGAGAATGACCTCATTATATTTTATCCCAATAAAACTGAGCCATCTCTTTGTTCTGATGTTAGTAAATCCCTTGTTTCCCTCAGACTCAAAACATCGGTGTCATCAATTACCCTTTCTCTTCTTCTATCTTCGTGAAATTACCACATTCTATCAATTCTGTTTATAACAGTATTTTAATTCATTTTCCTCCATTGCCGATGTCACCATCTAGGATCAAACATTTTGTCACATTAATTTATGCCAGTTAAGAATGACTAATAGTTTCCATTTCCTCCTCAGTCAAAGGACACGATTTTACGTATGCAAAATGAGTAATTCCTAGAGATCTACTATACATCACAGTGCCTGTAGATAAAAATACTGTATTGTATACTTAAAATTTTGCTAAGAGGGTAGATCTTATGCTAACTGTTCTTATCACACAAAAAATAATAGTAAATAGAGAAGGTAGGAGTAGATTTTCGGAAGTGATGGATGTGTTTATGGAATACATTGTCCTGATGGTTTCACAGGTGTCTAATTATTTCCAAACTCATCAAGTTGTATACAATAAGTTTTTGTATTTTGATAATTATTCAACAATAAAGTGATTTAAACACCCTCAAGTTCTGTGCTTGTTAGGTCTGAATCTTTCTTCTACCCGGCCTTCGATATGGGGAAAATTCCCTAACAACTATGAGGCTTTATTTTCTCATATTTGGAATATAATAGTAATTATTATCTACATCATAGATTTAATGTAATACATATACAATAATTTGCACCTACATCATGGGCAAGCTAATAAATATAAAGTACTTTGAATGCTGCCATACATAAAGTCCATAAGTATTAGCCACTACTAGAATTGCTATTGGTATGTCCTAATTTGACCTTCTGCATCCATTCTATTTTGAAACCATACTATCAATTTGATCTCTTAAAATTATTACTTAAATTTGCCTTTATCATTATGTGTCACATAAATCAAATCAAAATTCTTTAGTTTAGCTTTTAAAGGTTTCTGCATGTCTAAAATTTATAATTCTGTACTTTTTAGTTTATTTGTTCAATATTTATTGATCAATTACCATTTGAAATTTTCAGGTTTGCAGAGAAGCTAAAATACCTTTCACTGCTTTTCTTCCATTTCTGTATATTCCATTTAACCTCTTTTCTAACTCACAATTTATTTGCTTTTATATGATACTCCAATCCCATGGAACTATTAAAATCCAAATAAATACAATGACTATCATGCTCACAAAATGTTATCAGAGAAACCTTATCTGCCCTAGGTGTGGGACCTATTACTTTCTTCCACATTGATTGCCTTTAATAAAGTTTTTTGTTTGTTTTCTGAAATTCATAGCATTCTGTAGTTTTCTCGTTAAATGGTCCGTTCACATTCTTTTCCATTCTTCCTTTAAAATGTATGTTTAGGAGGATAAGGAACTTGCCTATAGAGTGTTCCCCTGCACTTTATTCACGCTAAACATAATGCCTGACCAAATAAAATTTTGCTAAAGTACAAATATTAAGCCAATTAAAGACCTATAATTTATTTTTAATTAGATAAATGAAATAATTTGTGTAGTAGAAAAACTCAGACCATTTTTGGCTCTGTCAAAGCCATCAAAAATATTTATCTTGTCCCTTGTCTCTCCCACCACTGTTATACCCATAGTTAGACGTTGCTTAAATTTCAAGGGAAAGTAGCAAGACGTTGGCGACTTTTACTATATTTTCACTTACTTGTTTATACTTCTTGTTTCAAAATAAGTTTAGATTCAAGAAAGTGTTGTAAATGTAGTGAAGAGATCCCATACACCCTTTACTCAGCTTCTCCTAACTCTTATCATGGTACAGTCATGAAAAGCAAGAATTTAACATGAATACAATACTATTATTAAT